>VMDO01000014.1:0-43225 GCA_007922755.1 Pedetes capensis | reverse complement strand
GCTCCTATAGGACTGTGGTTGGCAATGACATACCAGAGGATTGGGTCCGAATTATGACTGAGACCTTCAGTGGCACACATAGAATCTCCCCCATGGATCAAGGCCAAATCTCTTTATTTCACCCCATAAAAGGCATGTTTCCCACTCCAGGGAGGCAACGCCCCCAAATTTAAAAGAAGTAATCAGATCAAGATTCAAGTAGTAGCAATGACTAGTGGTGAAGAAACATTTGTCGAGATCTCTGATGTCCATTTAAAAAAGTCATAACATCTTCATAACCAGTTTGCTAGGACATTTCAGGCCTGCAGCTGTAGCCCTGTGGCATCTGATCCCATCAGATCTCAGAAGCTAAGCAGGGTTGGGCCTGGTTAGTACCTGGATGGGAGACCACCTAGGAACACCAGAAGCTGTAGGCTTGGGAGAAGGACCTGGCAACCCCCTCCCAAAAATCAATCTGCCATTGAAAACCCTATGAACAGCAGAGAAGCACTGACAATAGTGTTTCCCCTGTTGTACAGAGGGTCGCTATGAGTCGGACACCAACTCGACGGCACCTAACAACAACAACAACAAGGACATTTCATGGGGAGAGAAGGAACATCAGAGGGGTACAGCGAGCTCCCTAACTCTCTCTCTCTGTGCCCTGGTTCCCAGTGCAGCACCCTCTACTAGGTAGATTAAGAAGACACACATACAGAAACTGTATGCAAAGTACCTTGACCCCAAGGTGGTCACCCTTTTACTTTGTGCAGTGCGGATCAAGACTTGACCTCAGGGCTTCAGTGTTCCTGTGCCTGTTGAAAGAGTGGAGATAAGAGATATCATCTATGAAAAGCTTCCAAGAGCAGAAATAATCCTCAAGAGGGACAAGAGCGCACTTTTAGAGGTCTCTGTCTTTCTGGTGTGTTTTAAAGCAACCTTTTACTTTGTTTTTCTGTTTCTGCTTGTTTGTTCTCAGACACATTCAACTCAAGGGTCATAAAAAGCTTTACTACGCAAGACAATGACTACACACTTTTTGGGGGGAATGCTTTCTTTTTTTTTTTCATAGCTAGAGTGACCATGGGGCTGGGATTTAGCTCAGTGGGTAGAGTGCTGCACTGCAGTCTCTGAGGCCCCGAGTTCAATTCCCAGCACCACAAAAATGGGAGAAGGGCCTGGCAATCCACTTCCAAGGCAATCCCAAAGCACTCAGCCATTGAAAACTCTATGAGGGCCGCTATGAGTCGGATACCAACTCGACGGCACCTAACAACAACAAGAATGACCATATAAATTATAATAGAAATGACACCCTAAAAGTGAAAATGAATATTAACAAATATTGTGTATATCTTTACCTCCTGTGCGTGTTCAGTTTTCATTATCCTAGTACCAAACTCCACAAGGGCGGACTTTGCCTAGCTGGCCACGGGGTGTTCAGCACCATGGCCAGCGGCCAGGAGAGCACGTGTCAGGGAGCAGGAGGCCAGGCAGTCAGCACAGTGAGATGCAGCTGGCCATGCGGGTCAGCAATACCTAAGGTCAGAGCTGAGGGCGGAGCACGGGTTTCCTAGATGAACACCAGGGAAGAGAATGTCTTAAGTGGAAAAACTACCTTCTGTACAAACTCTGAAAAGGGAGGAAGATGTGGCTGCAGAAACAGCACTGTGGGTGCAAAGGAAAGATGAAATGCGAGAAGAGATGGGGCAGACCATGCAGGACCTCATGGGATGTAGGCTTTATCCCAAGGGATGAGGAAAGCCACTGAAGTAGTTAAGAGGAGCAAAGTCTCTTAGTAATAGCCACCTTTTAATTTCCCCCACATTTAATGAAATCAATAGACTACAGGATATTTTTCTTTTACTTTTTAACAGACAATACCTTTACAAGGTTCCAAATTGAAAAAGGTCAATGAAAACCTATCTTCCTTGTCTCTTTTTCCTTGAAGTCTTCAATCAATGTTATTAATTTAATATTCATATGTCCAGGAATGTCTGTGGCTGCAAAGCAAATATATATACATATTTATATAGGATATAGTATAATATATATTTATGGATAATTTTTTTACCTTTTTTGTTCACAGTAGTGAATGGATGTTTCACATGGTCTTTTGTATCTAGTTTTTTTTTTTTCATCTAATGCAATGTATCATCTGTAGGGTCTTCTACAGTGATTTTGTGTTTTAGATTAATGTTCAAGACATCTCATCTCTCCAAAACTGTGTCCTGCTATTTCTCATTATCTTTTTCTGTAAGGTCAATTCTTGCATTCGGTCTAAATCTTTAGAGCTTTCTTTCCTAAATTTTAACTCACATTCACAGATAGTGCTCTCCTTACCTGTATTCATTGGGGTTCTCCAGAGAGATAGAGCCAATAGAATGGATCAATCGATTGATTGATTGGTAGGTTGATACATGGACAGATGAAGGGGATTTGTCAGGGCAATTAGCTCACCTGTTCATGGAGGCTGAAAAGTCCCACATTAGCCAACTGTGAGGTAGAGACCCTCGGAAGACAGTGGTGTGGCTCAGCCCACATCCAAAGGCCTCAGAATCAGGGAAAGAGATGGTGTAAATTGCAGTCTGATGCCAAAGACCTGAGAACCTGGGGGGACACAGACACAAATCCTAAAACCAAAGCTTGGGGTTCTGATGTCCAAGGACAAGAGAAGGCAAGTGTCACCTAGCTCTACTGGTGAGAAATGAAATTGCCTTTCATCCTGTCCAGGACCCCAGCTGACTGGCTGGTACTGAGCCACACTGAACGTAATAGTTCCCATTCAGTCTAACAACTCATGTGCCAATCTGCTCTGGGAATGCCCTCTAGGACATCCCCCAAAATAATCTTTCACCAATTCTCTGGGTAATCCTTAATCTAGTCTGGTTGACACCAGACTAATTAACCATTACACCTCCTCACCCTCAGTTAAGTTCAGAAATGCCAGGTGAAGCAAGGTACCGTGGCACGTGCCTATAATCCCAGCAACTTGGGAGGCTGAGGCAGAAGGATCACAAGTTCAAGGCCAGAGGCAGCCTATGCAATTTATCAAGACCCTGCCTCAAAATTAAGAAAGAAAGAGAGAAAGAGAGAGAAACGGAGGGAGAGAGAGAGAGAGAGAGAAAGGAAGGAAGGAAGGGCTCCCAGTATAGCTTAGTGGTGGAACACTTGCTAGGATGCACAAGGCCTTGGGGTTAACCCTACAGTAAAGAAGAAAGAAAGAAAGAAAGAAAGAAAGAAAGAAAGAAAGAAAGAAAGAAAGGAAGGGAAGGAAGGAAGGAAAAGAGAAGAAAAGGAAGTAAGGAAGGGAAAGAAAGAGAAAGAAAGAAAAAAGAAAGAAAAAAGAGAAAGAAAAGAAAGAAAGACAGAAAGAAAGGAAAAGAGAAGAAAAGGAAGGAAGGAAGGGGAAGAAAGAGAGAAAAAGGAGAAAAAGAAAAGAATGAGAGAAAGCAAAGAAAGAAAGAAGAAACAATGAAAGAATGAAAGAAAGAAAGAAAGAAAGAAAGAAAGAAAGAAGGAAAGAAAGGAAGGAAGGAAGGAAGGAAGGAAGGAAGGTAGGAAGGAAAGAAGGAAGGAAGGCAAGCAGGCAGGCAGGCAGGCAGGCAGGCAGGCATGCCAGGTAAGCAAGGCTCAGTAGGTTTCCTTACCCCAGATCCCCTGGTGGGCAGTAGACTTGGAGGTTTCGCGCTCACGTTGGCTCTTGTGGAAGGGATCCCGTGTGCGGCCCTTCCCAGCTTTGTCGGTTCTTGGCACGTTTCCCGTGCGCATACAGGAAAATGTGCAGCAGAAAGTATTTTGGAAAAGTGCTACTTTGGACAGTGTCTCTTCCTTGGGCAGAGCTCAATAAAGACTGACCTGCTCCTGCTATCCAACTCTGTCTTTTGTGCTGACCAAGGTTTTCTGCTAACAGTTCCTCTCCAGACAGGTTAGAGCGTGGTCAATTAGATGACCACTTTCCTAGTGAGTCCCAGGGCTGGACGCTGGTCACCTTGATTAGATTTGAGTGTTTCTCAAGTAAGCTGGGCATTTACAAGTTATTTCTCAGCGTGAGCAAACGTCTGAGTTTACATGTTCTCTGCTAATCCTGAGCCTGCAGCCATAGCCCTGTGGCATACGATCCCGTTAGATCTCAGAAGCTAAGCAGGGTCAGGCCTGGTCAGTACTTGGATGGGAGACCACCTGGGAACAGCAGGTGCTGTAGGCTTGAGAGAAGGACCCAGCACCCCACTCCCCCAAATCAATCAGCCATTGCAAACCCTATGAGCAGCAGAGAAGCACTGACAATAGTGTTTTACCTGTTGTACTCAGGGTCGCTATGAGTCAGATACCAACTCGATGGCACCTAACATTCTTGTTAGATCTGCCTTGTAAGAGAAGCCTCCACTCCAAAGTTGGAGAACTTACCCCAGCTCCCTAATAACCCACGATAGACCAGAGGGCTTTGGACTCCACCTCCGATGCTCTCTCTGCTACCCCACAGCCTCCCCAGCCCCTGTTCCCATACTTAGCTGTGTGGGATATTACATTGGCCACTGGTCTCCTTTCTCCTGCCTAACTGCAAAAATCTTTCCAGGCAGAAACTTCCTTTTCTTCTTTGCATGTTCTCTATCAGTCTCCCACAGTACCAGACACACTCAAGCTGATCAATTATTTTTGAAATAACTTTCTCTGGGAAGTCAGGTATTTATAGTCTCTCTCTCTCTCCCCCCCCCCCCTTCACGTAAAACATGTATTGCTCAAAGGCAGTTCCGCAAACCCATGTGCCCACAGGCGGGCTGTGTTGGCTCTGCTCTTGCCCTCTGTAACTACCCATGCCCTCGCATGCAGCAGTGCCCAGTGAACTCTGGGGGAGGGGACACAGTCTGCCCATCTATTTGAATATTCACAAGAAGCAATGGGTGGGAGTCCTCAGGGATCTCGGGCTCTGACTCGCCTCACTCTGCTTAAAAGGAAGCTTTCCAAGGAGGGACGTGGCTGGCTTAAGGTCACACAGATCTGGAACAGGAGCCTAAGTGAACTGCCCTTCCCAGGCTCTGTCACTGGCAATGTGGCCTCCCGTGTAACGTGGGGTTAATGATCACCTTGTGGGTCCCCTGTGATGCTGGTTCGGCCAGGAGTACAGATGTAGATCTCTTACCATGGTGCCCTGCCTGGTACCACCCAGTGTGTGATGGTTACCATTGCTATGCAAACGTCCTTCCACCTTGATTCCTTGCAAACTTGAAAGGATACGGCTGATTTCTTTGCATGGCTGATGCCTCTCAGTATCTTACACTTAATAGAGCCCAGCAGGCCTTTGATGATAATAACCAGCTATCCGATTGCTCGTGGAACTTTCAAATTATGGCCCAAAAGAAACTGGTCCTGCCCCTTCTTAAGGATGATAGGTGTTGACTCTAGCAGGAAACTGAATTCCTGTGTGACTTTTGTTAGGTAAGACTCTACATGTCCCCTTGCCTCAGTTTCCCACTTTGGCTCATGGAGCTCGGCTGGAGGGAGAAGATGCAGAAAGCCCTGATTGATGGATTCATTAGGGCTTGGAAAGGGCTTCTGGGCCTCAGAGCCAAGCACTGTTATTTAAAGAACGCTGATGGAAGAGCGGAGTTAGGTATTCAAATCGTCCTCAGAGGGCTGGCCAGGCGGCCAGTCATCGCGGGGCATTTAGAGAGCTAATTCCTTGCTTCAGTATTTAAGGCCTCCGAAAAAGCTACATCCATCTTCTATTAAAAAAAAAAATGTTCTTGCATCTTCCTGCTATCTAGAGATTATTTAGTGCTCTGGTATTGACACCGCTTCTGTAGAAGATTTAAAGATAAAAATGCAGCGTGTTCAAGTGCTGGTCATTTTTCACCGTCACTTACTGACAGTACAGCCTGGACTCAACTGCGGCAGATTTGTCTCTTGTGATATTGATTGTGGGCCCGTGTGAGCAGCTGTTTGCAAAATACCTGGCCCCACCTAGGAGTGGCGCCACAAGGGATGGGGATGGGGGGCAGGGGGCCAAGAGAGGAGCCTGGTGGGGACCCCTCCTCTAGGCCTCTGCTGTATTAGACAGACTGGGGGAGGCCAGGACCTGGCAGGCTGGAGGAAGCTGATCATGAAGTGCCCCGTGAGTGACCTGCTGTGTAATCATCGTGGGAGGCCCCTGAGGTGTGAGGAACAAAAAGACCTAGAGCCATGCGCACCCCGAGGCTTATTAAAAATGTGCGGAGCTGGGTTTTCAGCCTTCCTTGAAGTTCGTCGCTGTTCCCGTAAAGCCTGTGGGTCAGCAGTTCCCCAGGTCGGGAGGCCGCTGAGCTGCAGAGCCACAGCCGCGCCTCGTCTTCGCGATCGCAGGGGAACGGTTTACAGGCAATGCTCTGGACGTTTGCCACGCCTTCTTCCAAAGAGCAAAAGGGGAGGGGCAGGGGAAAGAGGCTGTTGGAGTTGGGGTGGGGCCCGGTGGTCATTATTCTGCATTTTACAAAGAAGCCTGGCCCTCAAGAAGTTACAGGTCTTGCAACCAAATCACCCATTGCTCGCTGCTTAGCCACTTCCTCCAACATACTCCAATCCGTTGGTGCCACAACCCGGGTTAGTTTCCTTTAAAGCGAACTGCAAACCCAACAGCCTCCCTATTAGGAGTGTTTTGCACCAGACCCTGAGCCCCCATTTTTAAAACGTGATGGTAGAGTAAAATTGACAAAGAAGACTCAGGCGCCGGGTGCAGTGGTGCACGCCTGTAATCCCAGCGGCTCCGGAGGTAGAGGCAGGAAGATCACAAGTTCAAGACCAGAGGCAGTCTGCGTAATTTAGTGAGACCCTGTCTCAAAAAAAAAGTAAAAAAAAAAAAAAAAAAAGTGCTGGGGACACAGCTCAGTGGTCCAGTACTTGCAAAGCATTCAGGTGCAAGACCCTGGGTTCAACCCCCAGTACCACAAAAAACAAACAAACAAACAAACAAACAAGGTGATGGTAGAATACAATTGAAAAAGAAGACAAAAAAAGACAAAAAAAAAGAAAGAAAGAAAAGCATTGGGGTAAGAGATGGGAAAGTTGAATACTAGGCCTCCCTCTGCTACAAGCACCTTGTTCCTTAGCTTCTATAGGCCCCGGGTTCCTACCTGTAAAATGGGTTCATCTGAAAGTGCGCCAAGCTGAAAGCATGCAGAGATATTCCTTGGTTCGTGCATGTGATAAGTATTTGTCGAGACGTGATTAATGTCACGGCAACTGCTTGCTTCTGTGCAGCATTGACACGTCATCTACGGCAGTGGAAAGTTCTGAGCTTCAGAGGCAGAGACCTGGATTAGAATCCTGCCACAGCCTCTGGGCCCAGCCGAGTCATTCAATCCCCCTGGACCTCTGTCTCCTTACCTGGACAATCGCTGTGGTTACTCCCACCTCCTGCAGCAGCTGTGGGACAGGAGAACACCTGCATAAAGATTCTCAGGAGCTCCCAGGTGCAGTGGCGCACGCCTGTAATCCCAGCGACTCAGGAGGTGGAGGTGGGAGGATTGCAAGTTCGAGACCAGAAGCAGTCTGCGTAACTCAGAGAAACCCTGTCTCAGAAAGTAAAAAAATGGGCTGAGGGCGCATGCAAACGCAAGGTCCTGGGTTCAACCCCCAGTTCTGCAAAAAAAAAAAAAATATATATATATATATATATATGTATATATTCTCAGGGGCCCCGCTCCTTGGGCCCATCTATGCTGGAAATGGTCAATACCAGGGGGACTCAAGTGAGTTTGATGCGTGTCCACATCCTGGCTCTCACACCCCCACCCATGCCTAGCCACCTGTTGGTAGAAATGGGGCTGCAAGTGCTCCTCCAAATCCCCTTCTTAGAAAGCCGTCGTGGCTTTCAATACCTTGGGTCCCACAGACAGAGCCCCGATTCAGGGTGGCCGAGTGTCCTGGTTGTAAATGCTGAGAATTTCTAGGAAGGCCATCTCTCACTGTCAGACGGCTTAGAGCTCTCTGATATTTAGTCTGCATCCACTGTTCCTGGGTTTCATCAATCACGCAGCCTCAGACCCCGCTAAATCCTCCCTCCCCTCCTCCCCGGCCCTACCCTCTTCAATACCGGTCCGCTCTCGCCGCATGACACCTGTTTGGACACTTCAAAGACAATCAGGAAGCAGGGTCTCACTCCCTGTCCCACCTCGGCTGCGGGCACCTAGATTTTGAAGCAGAAAGGGGTCTTAGAGATCACTGGGTGTCCCGTCGTCTTGTTTGACAAATGGGGAAATTGAGGCCCAGAGAGGGCATGACCGCAGCAAGGTCATGAGGTCAATGGTTTCGAGATAGTTTGGCTTTTTGAAAATACGTAAGAAAATTCAAGAAAATGGAATAAGTCTTCGGATTGTTGTGGCTAAAATAAAATGATAATGTTGCTCTCGTGGTTAAGGTCGTTTGCCTAGAGCTATTAGCTTAGTCACGGCTCAGTACTGTGTACAAATGGTGTCCCCACTGATGGGGAAGCAGGCTTCCCTAGGCAGATGACTTACCCCACTCAGTCCTTGCAGGAGTCCTTGGAGATGGCCATAATCGTCCCATTTCCCAGCTGAGAAGACTAAGGCTCAAAGAAGTTAAAGACCTTCTCCATGATCACACAGCAAGCTAGAGGCAGAACTGGAGCTCAAATCCAGGTCTGAACCCAAGCCCTATCCCTTTCCTTAGGATGGCATTTGAGATCCAGGGTTAGGAAAGGGGCTCAAGTCCCAAAATGGAAGGGGTGAAGGTGGGGGTAGAGTGCTGTCTTTAGGAACCAAGTCACTTGGTCCAGGTACCAGGAAATAAAAGGTCCAACGACTGTTGACTTGCTCCAGTGGACAGGGAGCCTCTTGGGGGCAGGGATGGGGCTTACCCATCTTTGTACCCTCTGTGCCCAGCATAGAGAAGGCACTCAATAAATGTTTGGTGAGTAAGGAATGAAGATTGTGGGAAACGCCCTTACATGGGTCCTCCCATGTTATAGCGCGTGTGTTTCTGCTGTGGCACACCTGGGAAAGTGGGGGTGTGTCCACACTTCCCCAGAGAGACAGGAGTATAAACCAGCTGAGATGCTACCCCAACATATCCAGAAAATGCTGGCAAAGTCAAGGGGACAATCCCTTTAGACGCCACCTGCTTCACTTGCTCTTAGTGACCTTCTAGACACCTCTCCCCACACCTCAGCCCGTGAAGACCCCCAAACCCTGTCCTCGGGGCGGCGGGTTTGAGGTGTTGCTTCCCATCTGCTCATGCCTGGCTGCCTCATGAATAAGCTCTTCCTCATTTTGCAAAACTCCTGATTTCAGTGATTGGCATTCTGCGCAGCAGGCAAAAGAGGCTGGCTCAATATGACTGGTGCTGCCAACTGTCCTGTGCAGAGTAATAAGGTCACATAAGCTGCCAATTACAGGGCGGGGACGTAGCTCAGTGGTAAAGCATTTGCTGAGCATGGGCAAGACCCTGAGTTCAATCCCTAGCACCGCAGAAGCAAAAGTTACCAATTACCGAATGCTTAATTCGATGGGGTCAGAACTGGCAGTAAATACTTTACAGATACCATTTCGTGTAAGCCTGCCACCAACTCCCAAAAGGCAAGTGTCACTGACATCCAGTGTTGCAGAGGAGAAAACTGAGGCTCCACAAGGTTAAGTGCCAGCTTTGCTGTTGTTAGGTGCCGTCGAGTCAAGCCCCGACTCACAGCGACCGTACGTACAGCAGATCAAAACACTTCTCGAATCTGTGCCAGCGAGCAAGCATTAAATCTGGAACTCAGTCTATGAACGGACAGTTCCTTAACTCAAAGTTAACCAGCTGACTCAAAGTTACTGGCTAGTTGTCCATCTCTCTGAATTGCAAACCTGAGACCCCAAACGGCTGTCCCGCTGGCAGCCAGCACTTGAAAAATATTGTTCTAGCATCAGTACATCAGATCCTGACGGGGACCCACACCTGCCATCCCTGTTCCTGTTATTTATCTTCATTGTTCCCTCGCCCGGCGACTTTAATCACTACCTGCCACCCGCTGGCCTCCTGATGTTGTTTTATTTGAACCTGTGTCCAGGTTTTCTGAATTCGTGCAATCATCTGAGGCTATCTTCCTAGAAAAGCATCCAACCATATCGCGACCCTCTTCTCCATTCCCAGAGAGGCAGGTGACCCCTGAGGTCCAGGGCAAGGTTCACGAGCATGTGAACTCCAGGGGACAGGAACCTATCAGATTGGATGTCCGCACTGCAGTGGGGCCCCATGAAATATTTGTTGGGTAAACACATTTTCCGTGGAGCCCAAATGTTGGCAACTCCAAGCAAGACAAAGCGCCCCTTATGTTGCCGTGCAGCCCAATCTCCCTGGTTTCTTGGTTTCTGAGAAGCATTTCCAAAACCTGCTGTTTCTCTTTCTCTCATCCAGAGAACCACAAAGAGCCTGCCCATTGGGTCAGTCTAAGGGACCTGAGTCCAGGGGCTTTGCAGGGACTGTCCTGTCCTGGCCACAGTGACTCCAGGGCCTGGACATCCAGCCCCCAGTGGGTCCAGATGATCTCATAAAGAAAAATTCCCTTCATGGGCATTGTTGCAGGTAGGGGGTTCCGGGGCCCTGGTGACCTGGGTGGTCCATGAGGGAGTCCCTGGGGTCTCCCAAGAGGTCAAGGGTGGGAACGCGAATCCCACCATTGGCATGCTTGCCTCCTTCTTGATGAGCCTGGCCGTTTTCCCCACATCCCACCGCCAGCTAAGCATGCTCTCTGCCCGAACCTCTTTCTGCATTATTTTGGCATTGTTCTTCTCCCCGGGGAATATCTTGTTTTAGCCGTTCCTCCCAATTGAATTTGTTTTTCTCCCTCTGAGCCAAACCTTATTTTGTTATTTTCCATCGATGTCTTTAACCCCCTTCGAGGCTTCTGCATTACTGCTCTGCTCTTCTTGGCGATAGCAACACCTCTCAATGAAGGATCTTATGCAAATTTCATTAGTTTGTTGTTGACACCTTCTTCCAGATCATTATGAAAGATGTGAAATGAGAGTAGAACAAACATTGATTCCACGCATTTTCAGCAGAGCAGGGCCTGGCTCCATCCTTTGTCTTTGCCTTGGGTGTGTGCACCAGTCCATTTGCAAAGGAAATCCTTTTCCATCCTGGGTTGAATTCATTTCACAAGGAAAGTCGCATAACATACTATGACGAATGTTTTAGTATAATCTAATTTTATCGCTATCCATAGTACTGCTGTGTAAGTGGTCTCGGCAGAAGAATGAATCAGCTTAGGTGAGCTGCTTGTTCTCAGTAGAAACTCACGTTGCTGGGGAGTCCACAGCCTTGAGGATAGCAGCTGAGTTTCCTTGAATAGTTCTATATTCCTCAGTTGGCCAGCCAAGAACTTGTACTAAATGTCTACTAGATGTCTGCTGGATTTAGGCTTTAGCTGTGCTGGGAAGAGATGCGTAAATGGAAAAGAGTGGCTGTTCTAGTCCATGTTCTATTGCTATAACAAAATACTAGAGGCTGGCTACTTTATAAAGAAAGAAAGGCTATTCTGCTCACAGTTTGGGAGACTGAAATACCAATACCAGGCTTCTAGTAAAAGTTTCATGGCAGGTGGCATCATGTTGGGGGCACGTGCAAGAGGAGTCACACAGTGGGACAGGAAGTCAAAGAGTGATCTGGGGCTCAGGCTCCCTTCTTTATAGAAACCCACTCTTGTGGGAACTGACCAGGTCCCATGAGAACGACCTTAGTACTTTCTAAAAGCAGTAACCCCAATGATCTAACTACCTCCCACTAAAGCCTACCTCTTAAAAGTCCCATCACTTCAACCCTGCCAGAATGGGGACCAAGCTTACAACACGTGAACCCTTGAGGTTCACATTCAAACAACAGGCAAACTATAGCAGTGGCCCCTGTGCATAAAATCTGTGTGTGTTTGTGTGTGTGTGTGTGTGTGTGTGTGTGTGTGTGTGTGTGTGTGTGTGTGGTACTTGGGGGTTGAACCCAGGGCCTCATGCATCCTTTGCAAGTGCTCTACCCCTGAGCTGCACCCTCAGCCCCTTTATATACTTTTTTTTTTATCTTGAGACATGGTCTTGCTAAGTTACGTAGGTTGCCTCTGGCATTGAACTCACAATCCTCCTGCCTCTGCTGGGATGGCGGGGGTGTGCCACCTTGCCTGACTGAGGTTAAAAATCTTACATCCAACTGAACAGAGAGAACATCCCCACCCGTGTGCCCACGGCACACAGTGAGGGGAGATGATTAAGATTCCAGGGAAAGCAATATGCAATCAGGCACGAGCTACACATAAATATATAAGTGTGGCATGCCTTTGAAAACTTTGTTTAACTTTTTGTTATGGAAATTTTCCAACACACACAAAGCAGACTGAGTGTCCACACATACATTATCCAGTGCAAACAGTTATGGAGTTCTCCATGCACATCTCATCTCTACCCCATCTTCCTCCACTCACTCCCCCCTTTTTTGGTTGAGCAAATCCCAGTCATTACTTCAAAATGTACCCCCAAGCAATAAAGACTTTCTTTTTTCCTAATATAACCACGATGCTACCAATACATGTAGCCCAATTAAAATTATTTTCTGATGATAGCATCTATCAGCTGGCCCTGCTTTAAAATTTGCCCTGATGGGTCTGAGGAATATCTTTTTACAGTTGGTGTGTTTCCATCAGGACTGAACTTGTTGTTGTTGTTGTTGTTGCAAGGTACTGTTGAGTCAGTATCCGACTCATAGTGACCCTACATACAACAGGCGAAAAACTGTTGTCAGTGCTTGTCTGCTATTCATAGGATTTTCAATGGCAAATTGATTTATGGGAGTGGGTTGCTGGGTCCTTCGCCCAAGCCTACAGCACCTGGTGTTCCCAGGCAGTCTCCCATCCAGGTACTAAGTAGGCCTGACCCTGCTTAGCTTCTGAGATCTGACAGGATCGGATGCCACAGGGCTACGGCTGCAGACACAGGATGGAACTAGGGACCACATATTGTATTTGGTGTAGAGACCTCCTGAGCCTCCTAACCTGTAACATATTCTTTCAAAAACACCATTTATTTGTAGAAGACAGTAAGTCATTTATCCTGAAGAATTCTAAATGGAGTCCGTTTAAAAAGATATTTGTTATATAAAATATAAATGTAGAAAGATAAACTAGGAGATAAAGTAAGAGCCATTAAGAATTCCCAAGCATTTGAAACTCAGAGCTTTGGAGTTGGGGGGGAAGCCTAGAAGTTATTTGCACAAACCCAAGCCCTCCTTTCCCACCGTCACCCCAATAGAGGCAACAGGTCAGCAAGAGCCTGACAGATGTGTGTCTCACCCCTTCGTTTTGCACAGAAACTCACTTGGAGGTTCTTTTATACAAGCATTCTTGTGCAGATTTTTACAAAGTATTGTTCCACTTAGTGATAATAATAAAATGTATTCATACAAATAGATGGCAAACAGCTCTTGCCCCCATTGTGGGATGCTGGGGAAGAGCCCCGAAGTGAAGAAAGAAAGAAAGAAAGAAAGAAAGAAAGAAAGAAAGAAAGAAAGAAAGAAAGAAAGGAGGGAGGGAGGGAAGGAAGGAAGGGAGGGAGGGAAGGCAAAGGAAGAAAAAGGAAAAAACAAAGGAGAGAGAAGGAAATGAAAAGGGAAAGAAACATAAAAACAAAAGAAAAGAAAAGGACAGAAACGCAAGGAGATCCCAGTCAGATGGTTCGGAGCCCAAAAGTAGACAGCAGGGAAAAGCAAAAGGTGACAGAATTTGGCCAGGCGCAGTGGCGCAACCTGTAATCCCAGGGACTCAGGAAGAGGAGGCAGGAACATCGAAAGTTCAAGGCCAGAGGCAGCCTGCGATAATTTATCGAGACCCTGTCTCAAGATTAGAAAAAAAAGGGCTGGGGGTGCAGCCCAGTGGTAGAGGACTTGCAAAGTATGTGCAAGGCTCTCAGTTCAGCTCATAAATACCAAAAAGAAAAAAAAGTCATTGAAGTCTGTTTGACTAGAATATGGATTACCTGAGTACTGTTTTTTGTTTTGTTTTGTTCTTCTTCTTCTTCTCCTCATTATTATTATTATTATTATTATTATTATTATTATTATTATTATTGAGTCAGGGTCTCTGTGTGCTGCTCAGGGTGACCTCAAACTCCTGGGCTCAGGCAATCTTCCAGCCTCAGCCTCCCCCGTAGCTGGGACACCAGGCACAGCCCAGCACAGCGTCGGTGGATACCACCTCTTAACTCTTTTGCATCTACAACTTGGTGGGTCCCCGGAGTGGAGGGAGAGGCAAGGCCACGCTGGAGAGCACCGAGTTGAGGTGGAGCCGCTCGGTCCCATCAGTTGTGTCTGGGTGGGATCCTGCCTGGGCTTTAGGCCAAGGCCTTAGCTTTCTGAGCCCGTCTCCTACCCAGTGACCTGGAAGGGTAACTCTTATCTCCAGGGTCACTGTGCACTTGCAGCTCAATGACACTGGAAGAGAGCAGGCTACCCGGTGTCTGGCACACAGCCGGGCTCCACAGGGGAGCAGGCTTATCTGATCCTGGTCAGGCTAAGCTCCACCTACAGCATGACAGACAGACAACCTGTTCCTTCTGCAGGACAACAGGTTGTTGCATCCAGAAAATCTATCACATTGATTGGCTCTCTGAAGCAGGTGGATGGGGTGGGGCGTGCAATAAACCCTCCAGTAAGTGGCAGACCGGCGCTGGGATTTAGCTCAGTTGGTAGAGCACTGCGCTACAGTCTCTGAAGTCCCGAGTTCAATTCCCAGCACTGCAAAAATGGGAGAAGGACGTGGCAATCCACTCCCAAGGCAATCCTGAAAAACAGTCAGCCATTGAAAACCCTATGAGGGTCGCTATGAGTCAGATACAGACTCTACAGCACCTAACAACAACAACAAGTGGCAGACCAGAGCAGGCCCATGCGGTACCCCTGTGGGCAGGCGGTCCAGGTTTGGTTGATCGGGTTTGAGAACAGCTCTTCTGCCCTTCCAGAAATATTTGTACCACACTCTGATCATGTCCCACATCCGATCTCAGCCTTTTCCTTTATAATTTTCCCAAAATACTAAGTAGGTTAGGCAATTCCTCCAGGGTCCTGGGAAGCTCTGGCTCTGATGTGCTGATGGTGCATTGGTTTACCCAGAGGGCTCCAGGGGAGGGGAGGGCCTTGGCCCCCCATTGGCTTGCTGCTGCCTTGGAGCACCCTCTTGGAAGGCAAGCACCCCTTCTACTCAGGGTGCCAGCCCGCCCTGCCAGCCCCTCGGCAGCTTCCCTAAGGGGAAAGAGAAAGGGTTCCAGCCTCTCCCAATTGGAACAGGCAGAGGAACCCAAGCTGCTGTTGGCAGCATCTGGGGATTAATTGATCCGAGTTCATAATGCTTAATTGCCCGTTTCCATCACGCTAGTTTGCACTCCCAATAGTCTTCAGTTTGCTCGGGGTCCCTTGGGCTCTCTGTTGAAATGAGATGGGCACAGCAGCTGTCTTGGAGTCGGGCGGCTCTTTCGCTTTCGTCCCCCTTCTCGGTTGTTGGCAGACTTTCCGCTCTTCTGGTCTTCTCTTCTCCACTGTTTTGTTTCCAAAGACAGGACAAAACTATCCCAAGGCCGTCGTTGTTGTTGTTAGGTGCTCTCGAGTCATACAACAGGGGAAACACTATTGTCAGTGCTTCTCTGCTGTTCATAGGGTTTTCAATGGCAGATTGATTTTTGGGAGTGGGTTGCCAGGTCCGTCTCCCAATCCTACAGCACCTGGTGTTCCCAGGCGATCTCCCATCCAAGTACTAACCAGGCCCGACCCTGCTTAGCTTCCAAGATCTGATGGGATCAGATGACACAGGGCTATGGCTGCAGGCTCCCAAGTCCATTAGAAACCCATTATTTAGGGCAGCCATCCCTGCTGCCCCCCCAGATCCCTCCACCCTCCACACCACAAAGATTCCTTCTCAGGAAACTCCCAGGAGCCGAGAAGCCCTCCGGCACCCATAGATGACTCTTTGGGCCGTCCGCGCCTGCTGATGCGGCACAGAGCCCTTCCTGTTTGGATGCCGGTTGGTCTGACCCAGCCTCGGCTCCCAGGGCACCTGTTTGGACGGAGCTCTGCAGGCTCAGAAGAGAGCAGAAAGGAAGTGCTCCGGAGTCCGTCAGAACCAGCGCTTCAGACAGAGCTGCTGACTCCTATCGATTCCCAGCAATCGATGCCTTCTTTTCAATAAGCAAGCCTCATATTTCACCCTTCTCTCCACAAGCCCCCAAAATAAACCCAGCCAGGCATCAAGAGCGACTCCCCCACCTGCCCTCAGGGTTTCCATCTTCCAAAGCTGACTTCAGTTTCTTCTCTCAAGCGAGGCTCTCCTCCACCCCTGTTACTAAAATATAGAACAGACAGCGGCAACAGCGAGCCAATGCCTTTGCCTCGAAAGAAAAGCCGCAGCAGCTGACCCACCCATTGCCTCCACCAGGATCTATCTTCAGTGACACTGGCACTTTTTCTGGATGTGAGGCACACAGAGGACCCATTCAGCGTCTCCAATCACGTTGTTATTGTATCAATAACTTCCCCCTCGGCCGGGCTGTTTCTGTCGAATGAGTGGCTTCAAGGACTCAACTTATCCAAATACTAATGCTACCAACTTAGCAACCCTTGCTGGCGGAGCATCAGAAGTTTCTGGAAGTTGCGGAGGCGGTGGACCTATCATAACAAGGGAAACATTGACCGAATGGGAGTCTCTGTGCTTCTAGAAGCACGTGCTGGCTGGTCCTCTGCCCCTGGACCCTTAAGGGAACACTTTGGCTGGACCAAGGGCAATGGGGAGTTGTAGGGCTTGGCAAACCTTTGGTTTGGACCTTGGAATCTGGCCCAGGGGCCCCTGGTGGGGCATACGCACGTGGATTATTTTTCTGTCCCTGGTATAAGTAGAAGGGCGTTACTGGAATCAGGTATGGGGTATGTAGTGACTTTTATCATTGTCCTCACCACAATACCTGACAGAAACAACCTAAGGGGGAAGGGTTTATTTTAGCTCACGTTTCAGGGGCTTCAGTCCATCACGGCGGGGAGGGAATGGTGGATCAGAGCAGTTCACCTCACGGATAGGAAGCAGAGAAGAAGGCAGGGGCCAGGGCAAGATACAGCTCCCATGACCTGTCCCCAGTGACCAGCTCCCTCCAATCAGGTCCACCTTATACCTCTTACCACTTCCCAATAATGCCATCATGTGCTGGGTGCAGTGGCGCATGCCTGTAATCCCAGCAGCTCTGGAGGCGGAGGCAGGAGGATTGCAAGTTTGAGACCAGGGGCAGTCTGTATCACTTAGTGAGACCCTGTCTCAAAAAGCAAAAAAAAAAAAAAAAAAAAAAAAAAAAAGGCTGGGGTTGCAGCTCAGTGGTCCAGCACTTGCAGAGCATGCAGGAGCAAGGCTCTGGGTTCAACCCGCAGTAACCCCCCCACCACAAAAAAAAAGCCATCATGTAATGAAGGCACCAAGGGATTAAGCCATTGATTGGGTCAGAGGCCTCAGGATCTGCTCATCTCTGGAAAAGCCCTCAAGACACACATGGAGGTATAGATTACTAATCTAGGTTGTTGTTAGGTGCCGTCGAGTCGGTATCCGACTCATAGTGACCCTCTGTACAATAGGGGAAACACTGTTGTCAGTACTTCTCTGCTCTTCATGGTTTTTTGATTGATTGATAGGTGCCGTCGAGTCGGTATCCGACTCATAGTGACCCTCTGTACAACAGGGGAAACACTATTGTCAGTGCTTCTCTGCTGTTCATAGGGTTTTCAATGGCAGATTGGTTTTTGGGAGGGGGTTGCCTGGTCCTTCTCTCAAGCCTACAGCTTCTGGTGTTCCCAGGAGGTCTCCCATCCAGGTACTAACCAGGCCTGACCCTGTTTAGCTTCCGAGATCTGACGGGATGGGATGCCACAGGGCTATGGCTGCAGGCAGATTACTAATCTAGGTATTTCTTAATCAAGTAAAATTGATGATCCACATTAACCATCACAAGCTTAAATCACATATTGAGAATGAGTCCCTCTTCTGATTCTCTTTCACCCTTCACCTTGCTGCCTTCCTTCAAGGGAAATTTCAGACGTTCTGGAGTCTTTAAGGCCTCCCTGATGCCTGCCAGTCTTCTTCTCTAACAAGGAACTGGCGTCTTCAGGCTCCCAGCCTCCAATGAGAAACGCGCTCTAAAAGCTGGCAGCGTTGTTGGGTTTTCGTCATGTTTACATTTATAGGTACCTTATGTTTGTAGAAAGTTGTACTGATTTTCTGTTTTCCATGGTGATATACGGTTTCCTTTTAAAGCACATACATTTAAATTAAACATCAGGTGATTCACAATAAAAATATTAAAGATTCTGGGTGGTATATGTACACAGCAACAGATACAAGGGGACCTAGGGTTCTGGGAGCTTAGCAAAGCTTAGTCTATTTGAGTTGTTGTAGGAGATGAAATGCCTTGAGGACTGTGCCCCCCACCTGGGTCCAGCGGGGCCAGGATGAGAAGGATTGGGGGTGGGTGGCGGCGAAAGGATGGGAATCACCGCTCAGGGAAACTGAAAATCATCAGCCACTTCATGCCTTCTCTGCTGCTGTGGTTTCCCCCCTCCCACCCTATCTCCTAGCACAGGTGTGGGAGCTATATTAGGCCTGCCATCTGTAGACATTCATCCACCAGCACCCTCCTCCCATTCTCCTGATATTGAAAATTCACTTTGCTTCAGGGACTGGCAAGGATTGGTCCATAAGCGGTCATGTGACTCAAGAGAGGCCAATAGAAATCCTTCCCTGGGAGTTTCCACACTGAATCCAGGGAAGAGTCTTCATTGTCCCCTTGGTAAGGAATTATAAGGCTGTTGTTGGCCCTACACCTGTTCTGACTGAAAGAATGGGGCCCACCTGCAGAGGAGAGTTAAGACAAGACAAGGAGAGACAGAGGGAGACACCTCTGATCCCCTTTGGGTCTCTGGACCCTGGAGACTTTCCACCACCTCCTTCCTTTCCACGGGCTGCTTTCCTGAATTCATAGATGCCCTTAGTGCTCAGGCTGATTTCCAGCAGGTTTCTGTCACCTGCATCCACGAGAGCCCTGATTAAACAAGCACATCAAAAGGCGCACAGCATGGTAAACCATCAGAGAAACGCACACCAAACCCTCATGAGACACCACTTCCTACCTACTAGGGTGGCAGGAAGAACACACACAGACAGTAACAAGTATCGCAAGGACATAGAGAAACTGGAACCCTCAGATTTTGCTGGTGGGAATGTAAAACAGTGCGGCTACTTTGTAAAACAGTCTGGCAATTCCCCCAAAAGTAAAACATGGAGTTATCATTTGATCTAGCAATTCTACTCCTCAGTTTATGCCCAGGAGAAATGAAAACCATGTAGGCAAAAACTTGTACTGAATTTCCACAGCAGTATTACTCCTAATAGCCAAAAAGTGGAAGCAACTCAAATATCTACCAACAGTTGGGTGGATAAACAGAATATAGTGTCTGCCCATACAAGGGAATATTCTTGGCAATGAAAGAGGCACAGAACCAACCATGCTGCAACACAGATGAACCTGGAAACATTATGCTAAGTGAACTAAGCCAGTCACAAAGAATCACATAGTGCATGATTCCATCTCTATGAAATTTACAGGTTAGAAATCTATAGAGATGAAAGGAGATTCATGGTTGTCAGGGACTGAGGTGATGGAGGAGGGGTCATTTGGGGGTGACTGGGGAGGGAGGCCCTAGCTAAGGGGTGGGAGGCTTCTTTTTAAGATAATGAAAATGTTCTAGAATTGATTGTGGTGGTGGACCAGCAGCCCTGGGAATATACTAAAAGCCATCGCATGGTACAATTTAAGTGAATGAATTGAATAGCGTGTGAGTTATGTTTCAATAAGGCTGTTTGAAAAAAAGAGCTCTGACTAATGTAGTAATTATTGTTTAGAAAGAAGATTTTGGAGAATAGTGTAATTTGGGAGTTTATTAAATCTGTGTGAGCACTGCTTTTTTGGATTAGACTCTGTCCTAGACATCGATCAACTTCCATGGCTGGTTAGATTATCATTCTGGGCTCTGCCGGCTGTTGGCCCTGACTTAAATGAGGTTACCCCAGGACCTGAAAGGCCATGGCTACATCAGATGGACTTGGCTTTTCCTCCTTGGGCCTGGGTCTTCTATTGGTATAGAATTTAAGCCTGTACAGACAAGGAGGAAAGGAAAGTGGGACATTCCAAGTAGGGGAGAAACACAAAGAAAGACGGGGAGGTGGGAATGTGCAGTTCACGCACCAGGAGTAGCAAGCGGCTGAGTTTGGGGTGACGGGTTATCAAGAGGGGACCGGAGGAGTTCCATAGGACAGGGAGGACTCATCTCCTGAAGGTCCCCAGGAAAGACTCACTGACCAATCAGGGCTCGGGGGCCTGCGTTTAACATCTGCCAGGACTGGAACTTTATGGGGTTGACTTATCACTTCTTTGTGTCCACATAAGGAAGTTAGGTTCATCTGTCCTCCTTCGTCCTGTGCTATTTGATGCCAGCACGTGGGCTGGTATGGCTGACTTGTTTTGCTTTTTATAATAGCTTTTGGAAAGTCAGAATAAGACCGGCTATGTAATTAACTAATACTAGTAGTAAAATCAAATAGTTGGCACGTATTGCCCCTTCTAATGTGCCGGGCTGGGGGCCTCACCCACATATGTGCCTTATTCCATTGAACCCTTGTAACGACCATGAAGTGGGTCTTGTCCCCATTTTGTAGATGAGAAAACAGAGGCACAGAGAAGTTAAAGCTAGTTAATTCTTAATGAATTAATTAATGTGTTATTTCCAAAATGTCTGTCTTGTGAGTCCCTTGTGGCCAATTTAAACAAAATATGAGTATGTTAAGTATAGCTGTTACTGCCTATGGGGGGATGATGGGAGTAGAAAATAAAAAAGTACTATTGTTGAGGACAGACATGGTTCCTAGTGCTTTATGTGCGTCCTCCTGGGGACTACTGTCCAGAGGGCTATAGGTGGAATTTGGGCTTTTTCTCCATGTAGTATAAGGTAGGAATTTAATTCTAATTTAATCTTTATGAATAGTTCATTCTTTACCCTAGATGAGTGTGTGCATGTGTGTGTGTGTGTGTGTGTGTGTGTGTGTGTGTGTGTGTGTGTGTGTGTATGGCTGGGACTTAGCTCAGGTGGTAGAGCACCACTTTGCAGTCTCTGAGGTCCCAAGTTCTATTCCCAGCACTGCAAAAATGGGAGGACATGGTAATCCACTCCCGAGGCAATCCTGAAACAATCAGCCACTGAAAACCCTATAGTTACTTGACCTCATGTACTTGAGAAGAACATCATGGAGGCAGGAGCATGTGACAGGAGCTGTTCACATCATGGCAAACCAGGAAGCAGAAGGAGTGGGACAGGAAGGAGCCCAGGATAATATACCCCCCAGGATCTGCTCCCAGAGACCTACTTCCTCCAGCCAGCTACCACCACAACCTTCCAAAATAGGGCCAGCAGTGGGGGAGCAAGTATTCAAAATATGAGCCTGTGAGGATGTATTTGTAGCTATCATTGCTGTAGCGGAAAAAGCACCGAAGCAAATTTATGGAGGAAAGGTTTTATTGGAAGCTCACAGTTAGAGGATCTGTCCGTAATGGTTACAGCAGCAGCAGGACCTATGTCAGATGACCTCATGGCATCATGGGGTAGGAGACAAAGAGAGCGATGTAGGCTGCAGGTCTGGATTAAAAAACTCGAAAGACCCCCTCCCCAAATGAGCCACTTCCTTAAAGCTAGATCCTGCCCCCCCAAAATGTCCATAGCCTCTACAGACAGCACCACCAGCCAGTGACCAAATGTTAAAACACATGACCTTTGGGGGACATGTTTATATGCAAACCCCGATGCTTCACCCCCTGGCCCCCAAAGGTCCATGGCCACTTCATAATGCAAAATGCATTTAGTCCCACATTAAGAGTCCCCAAAGTCTTCACTGTCTCAACCTTGTTTAAAAGTCCACGTTCCATAGTCTCCACTGAGACTCATGGAAAACTTAGCCGTGGACCTCTGCCAAACAAAAAACAGGTTATATACTTCCAACACACGATGGTACATTCCCATTCCAGGAGGGAGGAATAGGGGCCCAGAAAGGAAAGATTGGTCCATAGCGAGACCAATATCCTGCCAGACACACAAAACCTGTCAGTTCAAGCCTGGCATCTGGCATCCTTTGGGCTCAGACAGGATTATACGGCTCTGCCACTATGCTCCTGGCATTTGCAAGCACAAATGGCCTTTCTGGGCTGACTCCATCTTCTTCTAGCAGCTTCCCCCAGCAGATGTTTCCCCCTTCTGGCATCTCCGACATCCTGGAGTCTCTAGTGCTGCTTGGGCTCCACCCACAAAGCTTCATGCTTCAGCCCTTTGGAGCCTCCACACAGGGCACCTGATCCTCACACACATTTTCTGGCCTCACAGGTTGTCTTCTGGAACCTGGATGGCAGCTCAGTTGGTAGAGCATTTGTTTAGCATCCATCAAGGCCCTGGATTCGATCCCCAGCAACACAAATGATTGATAAATAAGTAAATAAATAAATGTTGTTGTTAGGTGCCATTGAGTCGGTATCCAACTCATAGCGACCCTCATAGGGTTTTCAATGGCTGACTGTTTCGGGATTGCCTTGGGAGTGGATTGCCAGGTCCTTCTCCTATTTTTGCTGTGCTGGGAATTGAACTCAGGACCTCAGAGACTGCAGCGCAGCACTCTACCAACTGAGCTAAATCCCAGCCCAAAATAAATAAATAGGGCTCTGGATTTGATCCCCAGCAACATACATACATACAAACATACAGCCCTGCTGAGCATGGGCACAAGCTGAGGCCAGGCTTCTAGAATGAGATGAGACCAGGGCATATGAGGTGGAGCAAAGTAGAAGAGGTAAGCAGGGGAAGCCAGGCAGACACTCAGTGTGCCTGTCAAATGCCTCAGCTTTCCTGCTGGTCAACATGGATATTTAGGTTCCTTCAAAACAAGTGAGAAAAGTCTTAGAAAGTTCTGGAAATGGAGTGAGTGCTCTAAGGTACAGAATGGGCCTGGTGACTGACGTCACCTACCATGCATCCTTGTACAAGTTGGCCGTGGGCCCTGGACCCAGCTTCCTCCTAAAGGGAGCGAAGGGTTTAGGGTTGGGAGGCGGAGCAGGCTAGCTTCAGTGCCAGGCTCTATGCACAAGCCTTCCACATGCCCCCCCTTCCAGCGATCCCAGCAAAGGGTAGATCTGTCCTCAGTTCAGATGGACCTGGATGCCTGGGCTGCCAGGTAATTTGCCCAGGGCTCATGGTTATCAGGGAGGGACCCCAGATCCCAGCCCAGGAGCCTGTGACCAAATTCTACCCTCTTCTCTCCCTTGCCTGGTCTTTTAAGTCACAGATAACAAAGAAGTTCCAAAATCAAAACTACTCAGGAAGGTTGCATTGAGAAGTCTGGCTTCCACCCTCCGTCCGCCCACAGGTAAGACTTTCCTTTTCTTCTGGGGACTTTCCTTGTCCTTCCAGGTTCTATATGCAGACTCAAACAAACGTGTACGCATATACACACACATATACATATACGTGTGTGTATGTGTATGTGTAATGTATATGTATACATATACATTATTCCTCCCTTTTCAATTTCTTTATTTCCATTTTTTTTTTTTACTATGGTCAAAATCACATAGTTTACCTTTCTTTCTACCATTTGTATGTGTGCAGTTAAGGGGGCTTGCACACATTCATAATGCTGTACCTCCATCACCACCGTCCATCTCGAAAATTCTTTGCCTCTTGTAAAACTGAAACCCTGTCCCCATTAAATACCAATTCCCCACGTCCCTTCCCTAGCCCTTGGCACCCTCATCCTACTTTCTTTTTTTCTTTTTCTCTCCTTCCTTCTCTCTCTCTCTTTCTTTCTTTCTTTCTTTCTTTCTTTCTTTCTTTCTTTCTTTCTTTCTTTCTTTTTTCAGTATGGGAGGTTGAACCCAGGGCCTCACCCCTGCATGCTCTGCAAGTGCTGGACCACTGAGCTGCACCCCCAGCCCATTTTTTTTCTTTTTGAGACAGAGTCTCACTAAGTTATGCAGACTGCCTCTGGTCTTGAACTTGCGATCCTCCCGCCTCCACCTCCTGAGATGCTGGGATTACAGGCGTGTGCCACCGCGCCCAGCTCTCATCCTACTTTCTGTCTCTGTTAACTTGACAGCCCTCCTAACCATGTCGAAGTGGAATAATACAGCATGTTTCTAGGTCTGGCTGCTTACACCCAGCGTAATTTCCTCAAGGTTCATCCATGCCCTAGCATCTGTCAGAAATTCCTTCCTTTTTAAAGCCAAATAAAGTTCTATTGTGTGTGTACTACATTTGGCTTGTTGGTTTATCTCATACTTGGCTTCCTTCCACATTTTATCTATTATGAGTAGAGCTGCCATGAATATGGGTGTGCAGATATCTCTTTGAGACTCTGCTTTCAGTTCTTTTGAAGAGCTATATCCAGAAGTAGAATTGATAGGTCACGCGGTACGTCTGTGTTTAGTTTTCTGAGGAACTACTGTCTTATTTTCAACAGTGGCTGCTCCATTTTACATTCCCACCAATGGTGCCCTGATTTCTCCAAATCCTTGCCAATACTTATTATTTTCTAGGGTTTTCTGAGAGTAGCCAACTTAATGGGTATGAGGTGGTCTCTGTTCCTCTGCTTCCCATACAAAAGTTGTTGTTGTTGTTGTTGTTGTTGTTAGGTGCCATCAAGTAGGTGTCAAACTCATAGTAACCCTCATAGGGTTTTCAATGGCAGACTGTTTCGGGATTGCCTTGGGAGTGGATTGTCAGGTCCTTCTCCCATTTTTGCAGTGCTGGGAATTGAACTCGGGACCTCAGAGACTGCAGCGCAGCGCTCTACCAACTGAGCTAAATCCCAGCCCCATATAAAAGTTAGCATACTGTAAACATTGATCTATACCTTTGTCATTGTTGTTTTGCTTAAATATATATCCTGAGGATTTCCCATATCAGCACCTACAGACCACATTCTTTTTGTAGCTGCATAGTATTCCATCTTGTGGGCGTAGCACAATTTACTCAACCAGATACATATTGCTGGACACCATGTTGTTTCTAATTGTTTGCTCTTAAAACAATACTTCAATAAAAGATGTTTTGCATGTTATTTCTTACTTGTGCAGGGGGATCTATAGACTATCTCACATGTGGATTGTCAGGTTGGAAGATGAATTATTGTTAGTGTCCGTAGGCAGTGGATGGCTCAGGCCAGTGGTTCCCAGGTCTTCATCAGAGCTCCCAGATGGGGGACTCGGTAACCACACAGACTGCAGGGCCCATGGCAGGTCTTCTGGGGCCAGAATCTCCAGGGCCAGACCCTGGGAACTGGCATTTTCTACAGAGGCAATTATTGTATTTATTTGCTCCCTTCTTTTTTGTCTGCATCTCCCCACTGGGAAGTAAGGTCCCCCTGGCAGGAACCATATCTCTCCTGCTCATGGCTGGATCCTCATCCTTAACATGGTGCCCAGCTCCTTTAGCCAATGGGATAAATGGATGGATGAAGGACTAGAAGAAAGGCCCCACCCAGCGTCGGAATCCCTGGGCTTCATGGTGCCCTCCTTTCCAATAGGAAGGGTCCCTTGTGTGACACCAACATGTCCAATTCTGACATCAATAAGGGGAGGCTGGAGTGAGTCAGGGAGGCAGGAAAAACTCGGTAGGTAGACATGGGTTGTGTGGCCAGGATCTGATAGGCGTAGAGGGGCGTCTCCAGCCATCTGGGAAACACTGGGTCACATAAGCCCCCTGAGCCACCCTTAAGCCACCCCACTGTGGCCCCGTGGAAATCCAGCTAAGAGCACATGGTCTCGCTCCACCTGGGGCCAGATGACCTTTCCTCCAAACTGCCCCTTTGGTGACAATGGGAGGGCAGCAGGCCAAGACCTCAGCTGCTGCCTCATCAGCCTGGGGGTCCTGAAATGCTCCAGGAAACGGCGGGGCCTGCCAGGCTCTCTGGATGTCAAGCCAAGCGATGGCGTGCTTGCTGAGCAGTGAGAGCGAGTTTGTGGAAAACTGTTCTCCGCTGTACCCGGAAGTGACCACACTTCACAGGCCCCTCTGGGCTTCGGGTGCAGATGGCACAAAATGTGACGAAGTGCTGCTCAGCAGACCAGGTGCCCGTCCTACCTGTGACCTCGGTGGCCTTAGCCCTGGCTGACCCTTCCATAGGAGTTGCAGGGTCCACTGTGGGGAGTGAAACTGGGAGAGAGGGGGGGCGGAGGTGGCAATGGACTGCGGGGTCACCAAGGATGCTCGCTGCAGAGCTCTTGGAGGTGCATCTTGGTGCCCTTTGAGGGCGCAGAGGCAGGTCCTTAAAGCGCCCCGACCATGCAGAAGGAAGCCAACTCTGCTGGGGACGCCACGCAGGCACCATGACAGCACCGTGCAGTTCACGTCCAGTAAGCAGAGGGCAGAGCGCTGCTACGGGTCTGTGCAAAAACCTGCTCCATGTCACCCCTGGGATCCGTGTCCTGGGGGCTAAGGGTGTGGGTCAGGGGCTGCCAAGCCAGTGTGGTAAGAACAGAGACAGCTACAAGCACTGATCCCTTCTGAGATGCCAGACAGACTGTCCTGGGAGCAATACGTCCCTACACCCCACTAGGGACCCTCACTCCCTGAAGCCACCACCACTTCTGGGCCTTAATCTTGCCAGTGGTTTCAGGCAGGAAGAGTCCTTGGGCTCTGCTGTGGGCCAACTGCATCCCCTTGAATTTGCATGTCAGAGTCCTAAGCCCCAGTACTTCACAATGTGACTGTATTTGGAAACAATCTTTAAAGAGCTGTTGTTGTTGTTAGGTGCTGTCAAGTCAGAACTGACTCATAGAGAACCTACGTACAACAGAACAAAACACTCTCGACACTATCACGCAGGCAATATTTTAATGTTTGAGCCCATTGTTGCAGCCACTATGTTTCTTCTCATTTTGAGTCATGCCAAAGGAGGTTCCAGGGGCTTTACTCTACTCTCATCATAAAGGTCGACTCTACTTTGAGGAGGCAACTCTTCCCCGGTCATTTCTTGAATGCCTTCCAGCCTGGGATGCTCATTTTCCAGCACTATATTTGACAGTGCTTCTCTACTATTCATAGGGTTTTCTATGGCTAATTGTTTCAGGAATGGGCTCCTGGGTCCTTCTCCCTAGTCTGTGTCACTCTGGAAGCTCAGCTGAAACCTGTCCACCATGGGTGGCCCTGCTGGTATCTGAAATACGGGTGGCATAGCTTTCGGCATCACAGCAACACGCAAGCCCCCCACAGCACGACAAGTTGACAGACACGTGGGAATTAAAGAGCTAAGTTAAAACTAGGTCATAGGGCAGACCCTATGCCAATGTGGCTGGGGTCCTCAAAGAAGAGATTAGGACACAGACACACCCAGAAGAATGACCACGTGAGGACCCAGGGAGCAGACCGCCATCTTCAAGGCAGTAAGAGAGGCCTCAGGAGGACCCAACATTGGCAACACCTTGGTCTCACTGTCCAGCATCCAGAACTGTAAGACCTGTCCTTCTGTTGCTTATGCACCCAGCTCAGGGCTTTGCAGGGAGTCCTCACAGCCTCGTGCAAGGGCTCGGGCCTGGGCGAGGTCAGTCTGGGGCCCCACGTGGAGAATTCAGACCAGCGAGCATGCCTTCCTCCGCACCTGCCGGGGAACAGCGCTTGGTCTCACCCGTGATGGTCTGAGTGGTCAGAAAGAAACTTGGGTCCCCACCCTGCCCATTCTTCCCCCCCAGTGGGTATTTTTGATCTGCCTTTGTGCTCTGACGCCATAGCCCCCACCGTAGGGTGAAGGCAATTGCTCTACAGTGATTGGTTCACAGTTCAGGCAAGCCTGGATTTTTAATCTTGCCACAATCAGGTACTAGCTGGTGAACATGGGTTCGTGTCTTAGCCTCTCTGAGTCTCTGTTTGCCTATCTAGAAAGAAGGGGACACGCTGGGTCAGTGAGGATCGGGTGAAATGGTGGGTGTGAGACACAACATGGTGTCAACAGAGGCTTCAGTGAGTGGTTGTTGGTTCTTTCTTTCTTTCTTTCTTTCTTTCTATCTTTCTTACTTTCTTTCTTTCTTTTTTTCTTTCTTTCTAACACCCACCTATATTCATCAAATACTTCCAAGGTTCTGGGCAGTAGGACCCAGCTGTGAATAAGACATGGTGTCAACAGAGGCTTCAGTGAGTGGTTGTTGTTTCTTTCTTTCTTTCTTTCTTTCTTTCTTTCTTTCTTTCTTTCTATCTATCTTTCTTACATTCTTTCTTTCTTTTTTTCTTTCTTTCTAACACCCACCTATATTCATCAAGCACTTCCAAGGTTCTGGGCAGTAGGACCCAGCTGTGAATAAGACAGACAGTGAACACATAAACCGGTGAAATGTGTGGTCTGTTGGATGTCGAGTGTGATGGAAGGGAAATCAAGCAGGAAAGGGTCTGCGGGACCACAGTGAGGGATGAGGGGTTCAGGTTGCCTCACCCTCCACAGAGGCATTTGCAGATTACTGTCTAGGACCCAGGGATGGTCAATGCCCCGTAGTCCTGGGGCAGCTAATATGGACGAGGATACAAGGCCTGATGAGATTAGTCCGAGGTCTGGGTCTCCAGGTGGACAGTTATAGGGGGAGGGAGGGTGCAGGCGGGGAAGGTTCTTTCCAGGGGCTCACATTATTCTTCTCTGCAGATGGCAAGACCAAAGCCAGAGGAGGGAGCCCTGGCCTCCCTCTAAGTTGTTACTATTGTTACTATACGTAGGAACTGCAGCAGTAGTAATAGTGGTTCTGGTAATGGTAGTTATAGTAATAGTGACTGTAGTAATAAGATGTATAGTAGCAGTGACTGTAGTAATAAGATGTATAGTAATAGTGACTATAGTAATAAGATGTATAGTCAGAGTGACTATAGTGATAATAATAAGATTTGTAGTGATAGCGGCCATAGTAATATCATAGTAACAGTGGCTGCAGTCAGCTGCCATACAGTTGTAGTAAGAGTGCTTATAGTCATAGGCGCAGTAGCGGTAGTAATTGCAATAGTGACTGCCATAGTACTAGTTGTAGAAATCCTGACTACAGTAACGGAGGTTGCAATAGCAGCAGCTGTAGTAATAGTACTAGCGGCCACTGAGGTGACAGTGGTCACAGTGGCTGTAGTAGTAGCAGGTGTGGTCATAGTGACTGCAATAAGAGGGGCTAGGGTGACAGTGACTATAGTAACAGTAGCAGTAGTGATTGTAGCAGTTGTGACAGTGGCTGTAGTAACAGTAGCAGTAGTGATTGACTACTGGCTACGGCAGCAGAGGGACTATAGTAATGACAGGGAACCGTAGGCAGGATGAAAGGAAAGAACCTAGGCCTCTGCAGCCATCTCCTTCCACACCCCTTCTGAGAGATGAGCACTGGTGAGAGCCTCCGCTGAAACAAAATGGTCAGTGCTGCCCTGAGAGAGAAAATCCTTGCAAATAGCATGGTTGCTAGGCGCTAATAACTTTCCCAGAGAACCTGGTCTGGAACCTGTAGCACCTCTACAGAGGGTCTAAGGGTCTATGAAGGCCACCAGTGCCTCCTTGTCCACATTAGGGGAGGGGAGTCTCCTTTTGAGGCAGGACCCCTCTCTCAATAAACAGCCGGGCCAGGAGTGGAGAAGGCTTGGGACACCAGGGGCCAAAATCAAACAAAGGAGAGGAATATCTGTCCCCTTAATAAGACAGGGACTTAAAAATCCCAAGTTCCACCCCTTGAGGCAGAGCCCAGGGGGTCCACAGACATCCAGACAAATCTACAATATCCATAGTTTGCCATGTCTACTTCGTGATGTCTGCAGTTCTCAGCCATGTCCAGAGCCACCCTTAGAAGTCAGCAGTCCCCTGCAGACGCCCACAGCTAGAGAGAGCCCCTCGCCCTTCTGCTAACTCCAGAGGCCCCCAGGCCACAGCACCAAGAGAGGTAAGCTGGGGGCCCATTTAGTGACCTGCAAACGCTGAGGCCTCAGGCAAGCCCCACAGCAGCCTCCTCCATGCCTGGTCCTCCTGCTTGGTCCTGCCCCAAATGCATGGTGACTCCCAAGGAGTAGGTTTTATTTCAGGTATTTGTTGTTATTAAGCGTCGTCGAGTCGCTTCCAACTCTAGCGACCTTCATAGGGTTTCCATTGGCTGATTATTTCGGGAGTCGACTGCCATGTCCTTCTCTTGTTTTTGCAGTGCTGGGGATTGAACCTGGGTCCTCAGGGAGTGAAGAGCAGCACTGTACCAACTCAGCTAAACCCCAGCCCTCAGTTTAGTTTGTTGTTGTTGTTAGGTGCCGTTAAGTAGGTATCCGACTCATAGCAACACTACGTACAACAGGCGAAAGCACTGACTACTGTCAGTGCTTCTCTGCTGTTCATAGGGTTTTCAATGGCAGATTGATTTTTGGGAGTGGGATGCCAGGTCCTTCTCCCAAGCCTGCAGCACCTGGTGTTCCCAGGCAGTCTCCTATCCAAGGACTAACCAGGCCCGACCCTGCTTAGCTTCCGAGATCTGGCAGGATCGGATGCCGCAGGGCTATGGCTGCAGGCCAGTTTAGTTTAGTTCATGTATTTGTTTTTTGAGACAGGGTCTGACTATGTAGCCCAGGCTGGCCTGGAACTCACACTGCTCCTGGCTCAGCCTCCTGAGTGCTGGGATTACGGGCCTGGGCTACCGCATGGGGCTGATAGAGGTGTTAACCAGAGAGTTCCAGGTTTTAAGATCGCTGCTATCATTACTGAGAAGAAAGAGAAGAGGGAAGGACAGTCCCATTCATGGGCCTTGAAGTGGAAAGTCACCTGTGCCAGCAGGGAGAGACCAGAACTTCATAGTCATGTGACCCCCGGGAAATCCCTTCTCCTGGTGGGCCTCTCTGTGGGCCTCAGTATCCCCATCTACAGAATGGGAGGGAAGGACCCAGAGGAGAATTCCGTGGTCCCTTCCAGCTGCACCGCGAAGAGGCTCAGCCGCATTCCCGCAGCCTGACTGGGGTCCCTGGGCCCCCTGGACACCTGACCCAGCTCCCCAGCCCACTCTGCAGGCTGCGATCGCCCCCGCCCTGCCTTGATCATTCGGCCCCCCCACTCCCTGCCAGAGAGATGCTGCATCTGCAAGCAGAGTCCAAACAGCTCCGCGCCACGTGGCCCTGCTCACGGGAGCTGGCTTTGTGCTGAGGCTTTTAAACCTTCCTGGTTCTGCCGAGCATCGATTCGCCTCCGTCCTTAATGGGCCTCTTCTGCACGCCGCGCTCCTCAGCCCCCATTGTTCTGGCCCTTCGCAGCCTTGTCTCTCAACTCAGAGCGGCCGCCAAGTCCACGAGCCACGCGCCACTCTCCCCTCACCAAGAAGGACGGTGATGAGGAGAAGGACAAAGAAGCCCTGCTGATGCCTGCACTGGGGGCAACGGGTGGGGATGGTGATCCCCCTGCCCCAGGACACTGCCTGCCCTGGGGTCACGCCCCAGGGACCCTGTCCTGAGCCTGGCTTAGCTTCAGCCCCTGATGGAAGCCCCATGGCTGTCCCTCCTCGTGGTCCACCCAGGGGGAGCCTCCCTGCAGCCCCAGAACCTTCCCCCTCTTGCTGTTGCCTGAGACCCGAGGACAGTGTCCCTTGGGACCGATGCCCCTGAGATCTGCAGTGTCCGTTAGGACCGATGCTCCTCCTTCCTGGGCTTCCCCGCTAGTGGACAAGGAAGGACGGGGCTTGTCCGGCTGGTCTCTTGCTGTAGACGCAAGCTCCTGGCAAGTTGGTAGTGCGGCACCGGCTGCCTGCCTTTGCTCCTCTGACTTCTTTTACAATCAAGTCAATAAAGATGTCACCTCGCCCTCCTCTTTTTAGTATTTGTATTTCAAATCAAATCAATGTGAGGCCCGAAGTCCGCCACCAACCCCCCCATGAGTTACAAAAGCGTGCAACACTAACGGGGCTCCTCTAAGGCGGGGCCAGGGAAGGCGCCCAGAGGAGTCGGTTCTCATGCACAGCAGCCTCCGGCTCCGTGGGTCCCTTAGTGCCGCTCCCGAGATGCTGGGACTGCGTGTCCACCCCCACGTCTGTGTGTCCTGATGGCAGCACCCGCTGTCACAAGCTGATCACGGCAGGTCCCATCTTTGCTGGGACTCTGGCCCCAGAGGGCAGAGACGGGGGGCGGTGTGGCACCTTCTGGGACCACCCCAGGAGGCATCTTTGAAAAAGAGACTCCATGCCCCCACCCTGGAAGCTGACGGCACCCCGGCTGCCTGGGGGAGACACTTGGGCCAGGTCATGGAATGTCCTTGGTGGCTGAGTCACACAGGTTTGGTGCCAGCCGCCTTCAGTTCACGTTTGCCAATAGCTGTCTCCTCAGGCCGGCAATAAAGTAGTCAGGACGGTCACTTCTAACTCTGTACCAGCCCCAGGGCCGCTTCTGAGGCGGCCTGGAAGGGAACAGAGCTGGTGCGTCCACACCAAGGACTCGGCACTGGCTGTAAAGATGTGACAGGCCGTAAACCCGTACATGGAGCCTTGAGCCCCGTGGCTGCTCTTGGCGGCTCCCCTGACTCTGCCCAAGGAGGCGGAGCTGGGCCAGAGAAAAGCATTAAAAAGCCTTTTTTGTTTTTCTTGCGGTACTTGGGGGTAAATCCGGGCCCACACAGACTTTGCAAGTGGGCTACTACTGGGCTGCACCCCCAGCCCATTCTTTACTTTTTATTTTGAGTCAGGGTCTTGCTAAGTTTGCAGGCTGCCTCTGGCCTCCAACTCATGATCCACCTGCCTCCACCTCTCAAGTTGCTGGGATTACAGGTGTGCACCCCCATGCCCTGCAAAAAATGCCATTGTAACTAGCTGATTATTTAGGAAGCAGTAGAGCGGGTAATGCCTGCAGCCGTAGCCCTGTGGCATCCGATCCCATCAGATCTCAGAAGCTAAGCAGGGTCAGGCCTGGTTAGTATCTGGATGGGAGACCGCCTGGGAACTTTAGATACTGCAGGCTTGGGAGATGGACCAGCAATCCACTCCCAAAAATCAATCCACCATTGAAAACCCTATGAATAGCAGAGAAGCACTGACAATAGTGTTTCGCCTGTTGCACACAGGGCCTCTATGAGTCGGATACTGACTCAACGGCACCTAACAACAACAACAACAGAGTGGGTATGGTGACAAGAGGGACATTGGAGATGGGCAGGTCTGGACCCTAGATCGGGTCCCTTATTGAACCACATGATTCTGAGCAAGTGACTTCCCACTCCTAAGCCTTCCTGGTAAGCTGGGCACAGTGTCTGTGCCTGACTGACAGATGCCTGCTGGGGTCAAATGGGAGGACACAGGCCACGACTCTGGCCCCACAAAGGGTCCAGGCCTTTGAGTGCACCTTCCTTGGTCTGAGTAGAATGTCTGACCCATGCTCATTGCTGGCGTCTGTTTTCAGCACTTTTGTGTCTTATCTTGCTGGATCCCCAGCGATAGGGTGGCTAGCCGGTCACCACAACAGCTTCTAGAAAGTTCCTTGCAGATCTGAGAACTTGACTGGCATCAACACCCAAGTTGTGCTCAGAAGGATGAGGGCAGGTGACCAAACCTTGTGAGCATCCCAGAGCCTGTGCCGCGGAAACCTGAGGGACACAGGCCAAGTGCAGCTGTGACTTCTGCCCCTTCTCTCTTTCCTCTCTCTCCTCTACTCATTTTTGTTTTAGGCGAAATTCACATCAAATCAGCTGTCTGAATGTGGCCTTGGCATCGAGCATGGCCACAATGCTGTGCAGCCGCCCCTCAGCTGAGTTCCAAAACATCCTCATGGCCCCTGGGCAAAACCCCATGTCCACTAGTTACTCATTACTCCCTCCCCGCTGACCTCACCCTGACAACCACCAACCTGCCCTCTGTCTCTATGGACTTGCTGATTCTGCATATTTCGTATAAATGGAAGCATACAGTAAGTGTCCTTTCATGTCTGGCTTTTCTCACTTAGCATTGTAATTCCTATTTTATCCACATGATAGGTAACCGGACAAATACTCTTCTTTTTATGGCTGAATAATATTCCATTGTATAGATATTCCATATTTTATTTATCCATCATCTATTCACAGACCCTTGGGGTGTTTCCACCTTTTGGATTATTGTAGATAATGCAACAGGAATGTTTTTGATTTGCATGATAGTCATACGTGCAGTTCTCAAACCTGTCACCTCTCTACCTGCCTCTGGGCCTTTGCACATGCCTGTCCATCTCTGTAGCCCCTTGGTGGACTCCTGTCCACACTCTGTGCCCAGCTCTATGCCACTCCCCCAGGAAACCTCTCAGGCAGTGTTGGAGCCTGGCTGTCTCCAGGTGAGCCCTTCTGCATGTGATTGTCAGTCCTTCATGGTCTTCATTGGCGAGAATGGGGCTGAGGCTGCTCTGGCCACCTTTGCACCCTCAGGGCCTGGTGCAATCCGGGATGCATAGTTGTTAGGTACCATCGAAAAGGTATCCAACTCATAGTGACCCTATGTACAACAGGCGAAACGCTGTTGTCAGTGCTTCTCTGCTGTTCATAGAATTTTCAATGGTGAATTAATTTTTGGGAGTGGGTTGCTGGGTCCTCCTCCCAAGTCTACAGCACCTGGTGTTCCCAGGTGGTCTCCCATCCAAGCACTAACCAGGTCTGACCCTGCTTTGCTTCTGAGATCTGGTGAGATCTGACGCCACAGGGCTACGGCTGCAGGCAGGATGCATAGTTGTTGTTGTTGTTAAGTGCCTTCGAGTCGAGTCCTACTCATAGTGACCCTCACAGGGTTTTCAATGGCTGACTGTTTCAGGATTGCCTTGGGAGTGGATTGCCAGGTCCTTCTCCCATTTTGCAGTGTTGGGAATCGAACTGGGGACCTCAGAGACTGCAGAGCAGCACTCTACCAACTGAGCTAAATCCCAGCCCTTGGATGCATAGTAGGCACTTTAAAATGTTCAGTGCCTGAGGGCACCCTCTCTGCAATCATCCTTCTTTGTGGCAGCCTTGTGGCTTTTCTGACCTGGGAGCCACAGGATCGCAGGCTGGAGAAGGCTTCCTTGGGGGATGGGGACAGCCGCCTCTGGTTATTATCCCCGGAGGCAAAAGACCCTTGGGAAACTTGACGATGAAAAGTGCAGCAGGAAAATGGGAGCGAAAGTGCCATTAAAAGTGATTAATTAGAGCCCGGCCCCACGTTCTATTTGCTCTGACGCTATTAATATTAATGACCCTTGAAACACTTCCCACGCAGCCGTTTACTCTCTATCCCTGCACTTACTACAGCCGAGTTTCTTCCTCTTCAGCTTTCCAGAGCGTGGATTCCTCCCCACAATTGTCCCCCTGGAGGGCAGCAGGCCAGGTTCTGCCACTCACTTGTTCAGGAGCTGTCCCCATTATTTGCCGGCTCCCAGCCACACGTGCTGGCAGCTCAGAAAACGACCCCCCCCCCCATAGCCAGGAAGCAAGCAGAATGTGCCCTTTGACTATGCTTTTGTGGACAAACGCATGGGAGGGGATTCTGGGGTGAGGAGGACAATGTCTGACCCCAGGAGGGAGGGCTCAGCTTTCCCTAATAAGATGGCAGCAGAGAGATGACACAGATGGCGCGGAGGGGCCGCTTAAATAGGGGCACCGAAAGAAAATCGCTCACGGGGGAGGCAGAGCCAGGAGCCGGCAGGGGCAGGCACCCAGCGTCGCTCCAGCTGGGGACACTGGCCATAGCCGGGGAAAGCGCCAATTAAAAACGTTATCCCTGGGCTGGGGGGTGCAGCCCAGTGGTAGGGGTCTTGCCTGGTGTGCATGAGGCCCTGGGTTCCATTCCCAACACCACAAAAAGATAAGAGAAAATAGGAAAGAATGATATGTATTTATAAAGCAGATACCCGAGCCCAGACCCTTGCAAAACCGCCCCCCACCACTCTCTGCGGGTCTGCCATCATTCTCTACCTGCCACCTGGAGAGGGTCTGTCCCCTCCCAGATCAGTAGAAGGACAATGGCCTGCCATCTTGACGCCTCTGTGAGGAAAAAGACTGCTTCTGTCTCGCTCGCCGGTCCTAGGCACAAGCCTGTACACAGCAGGCACTCAATAAACACTCGCGGAACAATGATTGGGATGCTGGCCCTTAATTCGTTCTAAGCACCTGTCCGTGGCCTCGGAGAACAAGCGAGAGGATGAGAGGATGCGAATGCATCTGTTTAGGGAGCAGTTTTGAGGTTATATTTCACAAGAAATGTGGGGATGGCCAGGTGGGGTGGCGCATGCCTGTAATCCCAGTGACTTGGGAGGTGGAGGCAGGAGGATCGCAAGTTCAAGTCCAGAGGCAGTCTACGTAACTTAGTGAGACCCTGTCTCAAAAAGTAAAAAAATGGGCTGAGGGTGCAGCTCAGTGGCCCAGCACTTGTAGAGCATGCAGGCGCAAGGCCCTGGCTCCCAGTACCACAAAAAAAAAAAAAAAAAGAAAAAGAAAGAAATGTGAAATGTGGGGACAACAGGAATGTTTTCCTCCAGGTCCAAGATGTGTTCATTACCTTTTGTTCTTTTTTTTTTTTTTTCCAGTACTGGGGTTGAACCCAGGGCCTCGCCTGCATGCTCTGCAAGTGCTGGACCACTGAGCTGCGCCCCCAGCCCATTTTTTTTACTTTTTGAGAGAGGGTCTCGCTAAATTACGCAGACTGCCTCTGGTCTCGAACTTGCGATCCTCCTGCCTCTGCCAACGGAGCCGCTGGGGTTATAGGCGTGCACCACCGCGCACGCCTGTACCTTTTGTTCTTTAAATGTAACAGATCCTAGGATGGGGCTGGGCTTACAGCGGGGCCTGTCCTGCGGGCTTCAGCCTCATGTGCCCTGGCAGGGAGCTGTGACCACAGGGCTCCACAGCCTTCGAGCACACCTGAACCGGGTGTGTCCTGGGAAGCAGACACCGTCCTTGCTCCCTCACGAGCACAGAGAGGCAACGCACGCCCACCCCCACCCCAGAGCTTCGTGGCCATATTTAGTAATTGGCTAATAGAAAAAGATTTTTGTTTTACTTTTTTATGCCAGGGGGTTGAATCCAGGGCGTCTCACGTCGGGTAAGTGTTCCACCACTGGGCTGCACCCCCAGTCCTTTTTTTATTTTATATTTTGAAACAGGGCCTCGCTAAATTGCACAGGCTGCCTCTGGCCTTGAACTTGTGATCCTCCTATCCTTGCCTCCTGAGTCCCTGGGATTACAGGCTTTCACCGTAGCAACCAGCTGGAAAGGTTTTTTTTTTTTAAAGGTATCAAATGCTAAAAAGAATGCCTCAGTTTTCCCAGTTGGGTGCATTTCTTGCTTCCTAATCTTGGGAGGCTTGGGAGACGGACCCGGAAACCCACTCCCAGAAATCAATCTGCCATTGAAAACTCTATGAACAATGGAGAAGCACTAACAATAGTGTTTCACCTGTTGTATGTAGGGTCGCTATGAGCCAGATACCAACTCGACGGCACCTAACAACAACAACAATCTTGGGAGGAAACTGAGGCTCAGAAAGGTTAAGTAACTTCCTGGAGTCACACAGCTAGATTATAGGGCATGGCATTTGTATAAATGCAAATTTATTTGAAACCTTTTGATTCTGAGGCCAGAAGTTGTTCTTTTTGGGGTTTTTTTTTTTTTTTTTTTTTGGTAGTGGGGGTTGAACCCAGGGCCTCACGCCTGCATGCTCTGCAAGTACTGGGCCACTGAGCTGCACCCCTGGCCATTTTTTTTTACTTTTCGAGACAGGGTCTCGCTAAGTTATGCAGACTGCCTCTGGTCTCGAACTTGTGATCCTCCTGCCTCTGCCTCCCAAGCTGCTGGGATTACAGGTGTGCATGAAGGTGCCCAGCAGGCAAGAAGTTTATTCAAGTGGTTCCCATCATCCCCTTGGGCAAATGAACAGGCTGGCCTTTGCATTTTCCATCACATGATCATCTCCTACCCCTTCTGTGGAAGCAAGCCACCGAGCTGGGGTGCAACTCCAGGCTCCTCATCTTGCCAGATCGCTCCTATCTCTCCAGCCCCTAAGGCTGGTCTTCCCCCGCCGCCTTGCTCTGTCTTCGGTTCCCTTTAATTAAACCGCAACTCTCCAAGGAAAGCAATTGAATTATCCAATTATGTCCTCCTAACCTGATTATTGTCCTTAGCGCTGGTGACGAGGTGAAGCAGGTGTTGATGGGGCTCAGTGGAAACCAACCCCACTCCCTCTCCCTCTCCACCCAACCTGGGTACCCAGGGCAGGGGCATGCAGCTGAACAGGCATCGTCCCCAATAATAAATAGTCCAGAGCCCCATGGCCATGCTGCTTAGGGGCTCCGCTGCTGTGTAGCCCTTCTGAGTGTCTTCAAAGGACAAGGAGGGTTCACCTCCTTCCCAGAGTCCCCATCGCCCTAGCCAGGCCCCCTGCACCCCTCTGTGGCCTCTGCTGGTTTTTTTTTTTTTTTTTTTTTTTGGCAGTACTGGGGGTTGAACCCAGGGCCTCGCGCCTGCATCCTCTGCAAGTGCTGGAACACTGAGCTGCACCCTCAGCCTATCTTCTTACTTTTTGAGGCAGGGTCTCCCTAAGTTACACAGACTGCCTCTGGTCTCGAACTTGCAATCTTCCCGCCTCTGCCTCCCGAGCCGCTGGGATTACAGGCGTGCGCCACTGCGCCCGGCACTCTGCTGGTTTGTTTTATAGATTCATTCTGCAGCTCTACTGGTGGCTCCTGTGCTCGGGCAGGCAGCCAGGGCCAGGCTGGGAACATGAGGTCTCCCTGGACCTGGCCACAGGCCTGGCCCGCCCTCCCCCAGACAGGGAAGGGGAGCTGGTAATGTACCTCCCCCACCCCCCGTGGGGCCCAGTTCAGAGCCCAGCTCAGAGAAGGGCTCAAGACATCTTTGTGAAAATAAACACTAATTCTTAAGATAAAAAGCTCTCAGATCATGCGCATATACAGTAATAACTCCATTTATTGAATGAGTTTCCATGTAGCAGGTTTCTTTGAAATTCGGTGCAGTTCTTTTTACTTTCTAGTTTGAAAAGATTTCATGCCTATTCAGGAAGGGTAAAACTAACTTCTGCACACCCTTGATCTCAATCCACCCATCGCTAAGGTCTCAAGCCTGGCTTTCTCTCTCCTTACACGGGCTCTGTTTTTATCGTGGCAGTCGTCCTGCTGAATCCTTGAGGATCGAGCTGCAGACCTCGCTTCCCTTCACCACAAATTGCTTGCCACGTGCTTCTGCTGAGAACAGGGCCTTCTCTTTCACAGCCTCAGGACCTTGTCAGTCTTGCGGAACTTCATGCGGTTTTCTTCAGTGCTGGGGTGTTGAACCCAGGGCCTTTGCATGCCAGGCAAGCGCTCCCCCGCTGCATGGCACTCTCAGCCCGTTTTTTGTTTTTCATTTTGAGGCAGGGTTTCGCTATGTGGCACAGGCTGCCTCTGGCCTGGCACCTGTGATCCTCCCGCCTCAGCCTGCCAAGTGGCTGGGATGATAGGCATGCGCCACAGTGCACGGCTTCAGGGAACTCCATCCGGACGGAACGCTACAACCCTCCACGTGGTTCCTGGGCTTATTTTGCTAAGGTTCCCCATGGTGTTCTTCAGGTTATTTGATTTCCCCTTGTCTCAGGGTCCAGTCCAAGACCCCACATTTTAGCCAGCTGTGCCTCATTAGGCCTCTGGGCTCTGAACCAGTTTCTCAGCCCGCATGCACAGTGTGTCCCTTAGACAGGGACATGGTCTGAGAAACACACTGTTGCACGATTCTGTGACTGCAGGAGCATCAGAGAGAGGAAGGGCCTGACCATCCTTCAATGGCCCAGGTCAGTTGCTCAACACAGCCTCTCAATGCAATCGAGAGACGTGGTCATGAGGCAGCTGTAGTAGAACACACTGTTTCATAGAAGTCCCGTTAGCAGGAGAAGGAATGCACTCTGCAGTCAGAAGAAGGATAGCATAGCCAGTGCACAAGCCGTACAGTGTCATCGATCAGCATTATCAAGTACCCGGTACTGTCGTCCGTAATTGCACTCGCTGCGCTTTGTCTAGACTGGCAGAGCACAGTGGGCGTGTGCCCGCCAGCATCCCTACTTGGGGGAGGAAGGTGTTGCACAACGTCACAATGGCTATGGCCTAACGAGATGATTAGACTCTCATAGGCCACCATCATGCGCATGGTCCATGGTTGACCAAAACGTCACTTTGCGGTGCATGACTGCACAGGCATCCATCTTTAATGTCGAGGATCTACAGAAAAATTGCAAAGCTATCACAGGGAGGTCTCTACTACCCTTCATGGGTTTCCCCTCCGGCTGTCATCTGACACAACCGTGGGACATTTGTCAAAACCGAGAAAGGAACAAAGTGACATTGGTACCGAGAATTAACTAACCAACTTCAGACTTTGGGTTTTGTCCATCTTTCCATGCATGTCTTTTTGTCCATCCTAGAATCTGATTTTGCATTAAGCTATGGGTGTTTCTTATCTTTCCAGACCCTCTTAAATTCTTGACCCTCTTAATTCGGACCCTCTTAAATTCTTGACATGTAGTTATCATTTTAATTTCCTCAACAACACTGTGAAGAAAGCATGGGATCATCATTCTAGAAAGAAGAGGAAGCTCAGAGCAGTGGTGTGCCTTGCCTAAGGTCACACAGCCAGTGAATGGAAGAGGCAGGCCTCCAGTTCCAGCAGTCTGGCTCCAAAGCTGGTCCTGCTTCATCTACATCTGGGCTGGCCCACATTTTGGCCACATGGAGTAAAGAGAAGTTGTCTTGTGCCGCACATAAATTATATAATATAATTAATGCATATGCATAATAAGGGGAGGGTCATGAAGGAAAAAGATGCTGAAAAACACATGAAGTTAAAACACAGTGAGGCCAGCCGGGCACAGTGGCGCACACCTGTAATCCTAGTGGCTCGGGTGGCGGAGGCAGGAGGATCGCAAGTTCGAGACCAGAGGTAGTCTGTGTAATTTAGCGAGGCCCTGTCTCAAAAAAAGTAAAAAAAAAAACAAAACAAAACAAAACAAAAAAAACACTGTGAGGCCACATTACTAGCTGTCCTAGCCTGTGGGTGCCTGACACCAATCCCTCCCTCTCCCTCTCTCTCTCTCTCTCTCTCTCTCTCTCTCTCTCTCTCACAGACACACACACACACAAAGACACACACACGGAATTCTTTGTAACTGGCTAATACAAAGGGAGAAGGACCTGGCAATCCACTCCCAAGGCAATCCGGAAATAATCAGCCATTGAAAACCCTATGAGGGTCACTATAGGTCGGACTCGAGTTGATGGCACCTAACAACAACAACAACAACATAACAGAATGTCAGATGTTACAAGAATACCTCACTTTATGCAACAGGTGTATTCCTGAAAGGGAACTTTGATTCTCCATAAGAATTTACTAGAAGTAGCCGTACACCTGGGCTGGGGGTTAGCTCAGTTGGTAGCATGCTTGCTCTGCTCACTCACTCTGAGGCCCTGAGTTCTCTCCCCAGCACTGCAAAAATGGGAGAAGGACCTGACAATCCACTCCCGAAACAATCTACCATCGAAAACCCTATGAATAGCAGAGAAGCACAGACATAGCGCCGGACATGGCACAGTGTCGGGGAGTGTTTCCTTCTGTTGTACGCAGGGTCTCTATGAGTCAGACCCGACTCTACGGCACCTAACAACAACAACAAAGTCACGCTGTACACTAGGTGCTTTGCGCTTTCTTCCTCACTTGGTCACGGCACAACCCTCCACACTGGTAAATCCATCCCATAGATGTGAAAGTTGAGTTCCAGACAGGAAGGTTGACTTGCTCTAGGTGGAACGGCCAGGGATTAGCCATGCTGGGATTTGAACTCAGCTCTTTTTATCCTGGGCTTCTGTCCTGAACCACAAGCATGGATTCATTTCCCAGGCCGGAGGGCCCCACTGTCCTCACGTGACCCTGCCCAGTGGCAGCAGAGAAGGAGGGTGGACAGGCTCTGGGGCTTGCCTGGGGCTGCTTGTCACCTGCCTCAGGGGCTCCTGTGCCCAGGGTGGCCAGGTCAGCCGGCGGAGCAGCCGGTGCCCCGCTGCCACTCACCGCGAAGATGCTAATCCCAGGGCTCCGCTTTAATAACGGGTCCAGCTGGTGGGAGCTTTTATTTTAGCGAAGTGCGAACGCTGTTGCCATGGAAGGCAGCCTGCCGCCAGGAGCAGGAGCTACCAGGCGGAGAAGCCGCGCGGGATCCGTTTTCCCTTCACCCAAATCTCACTCCCCTCTGCGGGTTTCACTATCCATTTCCATTTCAGGTTACGTGCAAAGCTGGCGCCCCAATGACAGCTTGAGCCAAGGCGCCCGGTGCTCCATCTCCTGCCACGGGTGGACAAGGCTCTCTCCTGGGGGAGGGGAGGAAGTGGAGAGTGCTCCAGTGGAGGGTGGAACAAGGCTGGCCCCACCTGCCCAGCATCAGTTCCTCCTTTTCAATAGGATGGCAGTTCTCGAACTGCTCCTCCACCTGCTCACATCCTTTTAAAACTTGGCTTAGAAAGTCTCTTGAAAGAAAGAAGGGTTGGGGACCCAAGGAGTGTTTGGCTTGACAGGTCTGGACCCATCCTGCGCACAGCAGTCAGGGCTGCTGGATCCTGTGGCTGCTTCCAACTACTCACTGGCCTGGGGCCTGGGGCCTAGTTACCCTGGACTTCAGCTCCCTCATTTGTGATCAAGGGGGACAGGTAGCTGTAGCCCAGGGTATCAAGGAAATGGCCGTCAAGTTCAGAGCCTGGCACACACCCACTGCTCAGTCATGGGCGTTGGGGACAGGATTACTTTTGTTAAAAAGTACTTTTAATTGGCAAATAAAAATTGTACACATAGTACGAAGTTGTGATACATCTAGAGACTATGCAATGTTCAATCGGGGTAAGCATTCCTAGCTCCTTAGACAATTCTTTTTCTTTCTTTCCTTCCTTTCTTCCTTCCTTCCTTTTTTTTCTTTTTTTCTTTCTGTCTTTCTCTCTTTCTCTCTTTCTTTTTCTTTTCTCTCTCTCTTTTTTTTTTTTTTTTTTTTTTTTTTTTTTTTTTTTTTTTTTTTTTTTTTTTTTTTTTTTTTTTTTTTTTTTTTTTTTTTTTTTTTTTTTTTTTTTTTTTTTTTTTTTTTTTTTTTTTTTTTTTTTTTTTTTTTTTTTTTTTTTTTTTTTTTTTTTTTTTTTTTTTTTTTTTTTTTTTTTT
>VMDO01000013.1:618424-696617 GCA_007922755.1 Pedetes capensis | reverse complement strand
GAGGAGGAGGAGGAGGAGGAGGAAACCCTATAAATAGCAGAGAAGCGCATTGTACGTAGGGTCACTATGAGTCGGACACCACTCGATGGCACCTAACAACAACAATTCTTTATGAACTGAGTATTTGCAGATGTTTCCTCCCGCGCCGTAGACGGCTGTGACCATTTGTCTAGGTTTGCTTTCGTTGCCCATTCAGCTGGGATCTTATCCAAGAAGTCACTGTCTATACCTATGTCTTGAAGAATTTCCCTGTGTTTTCTTCTAGTTGTTCAAGGTTTCAGGTCGCAAGTTTAGGTGTCTGATCCATTTTGAGTTGGCTTTTGTCCAGAGTGGGTGATGGGGTTAGGTTTTAGTCCTCTGCGTGTGGATATCCAGTTTCCCCAGCAAGGCTGTCCTTCCTCCAATGCATGTTTTTAGAGCCTTTGTGAAGAATGAGTTGGCTGTAGGTGTGTGAGCTTATTTCTGAGATCTCAGTTCTGTCCCATTGGTTTGTGTCTTTGCTTGTTTGCTTTGTAGTTCTTGGGGATTGAACCCAGACTCTCACACATACTTTGCAAGTGCTGTACTGCTGGCTGCACCCCTTTCCCTTTGCTTTTTCTTTTGAATCAGGATTTCGCTAGGTTGCACAGGCAGCCTCTAGCCTCCAACTTGTGATTCTCCTGCCTCTCTCTCTTGAGTGGCTGGAATTGCAGGTGTGCACTACCGCACCTGGCTGTGTTTCTGGTTTTATGCTAGAACCATACTATTTTGTTCACAGCAGTTCTGTAGTCTGTCTTGAACTCAGGTATTGTGGTGCCCCTAGCTTTATTTTGTTCAAGATTGTGTTGGCTATTCAGGATCTTCAGTGCTTCCATATGAATTTTAGGATTGCTTCCTCTAGTCCTGGGAAGTATGTCATTGGTATTCGATAGGGATTACAATGAGTCTGTAAGTCACTTTTGGCAGAATGGACATTTTAACAATAATAATTCTTCTAACCCATGAGCATTGGAAGTCTTTCTAATTATGGAGTCCTCTTCAAATACTTCCATCCGTGTTCCTTGGTTTTCCTTGTCAACATCTTTCACTCCCTTAGTTAACTTTATTCCTAGGCATTTAAATTTTTTGTAGCTATTGTGAATGGGCTTGTTTTCATGATTTCTTTCTCAACAAGTTTGTTATGAAAATTCTACCGACTTTTGCCTGTTGATTTTGTGTCTATGCCTTACTACATTCATTTATCCACGCTAATACTCTTCTCACGGAGACGTCAGCCTTTTCTCTGTGTAGAACCAGACGTCTATAAACAAGGGGTGATTTGACCTCTGCCTTCCTATTTGTCTGCCCTTCATTTCTTCCTCCTGAGTAGTTGCCCTGGCTTAAACTGTTCCTACTGAGAGCAGTGACAGCAGACATCAATTTCTTGTTTCCAATCTTAGAGGAAAAGTTCTCGGCTTTGCATCATTCAGTATGATGCTGGTGGCGGGTTTCCACACACAGCCCTTGTCACACAGAGGCACAGTCCTTCTGTAACTAATTGATTCCAAGGTTTTGGCATGAAGGGATGATGGATTTTGTTGAATGCATTTCCTGCATCTATGGAGATGACCATATGGCTTTTATCCTTCACTCTGCTGATGTGATGCATGGCATTGATTGATTTGTGTATGTTGAACCCTCATGGCATCCCTGGGGTAAGTCCAACAGGGTCATGTGGGTGACCCTTCGGATGTGCCACGGATTTGATTTGCTGGCATTTTGTGGAGAATTCTTACATCTATGTTCAACAGGGGCTGGGATTTAGCTCAGTTGGTAGAGCGATGCACTGCGGTCTCTGAGGTCCTGAGTTCGATTCCCAGCACCGCAAACATGGGAGAAGGACCTGGCAACCCACTCCCAAGGCAATCCCGGAACAGTCTGCCATTGACAACCCTATGAGGGTCGCTATGAGTCGGATGCCGACTCGATGGCACCTGACAGCAACTAACATGCTCAGCAGGGATGGTGGTCTCTATTCTTTTTCTGTTCTGGTTTTGGTATCAGGGTAATGCTGGTGTCATATGAGTTTGGAAAAGTTCCTTCCCTTTCAATTTTTTGGAATATTTTGAGAAGAATCGTTTAATAGAAATCAGTAGTAACAGGCCACTATAGTAATAGTTGTTAGGTGCTGTCGAGTCGGTATCCGACTCATAGCGACCCTCATAGGGTTTTCAATGGCTGACTGTTTCGGGATTGCCTTGGGAGTGGATTGCCAGGCCCTTCTCCCATTTTTGAGGTGCTGGGAATTGAACTCGGGACCTCAGAGACTGCAGCACAGCGCTCTACCCACTGAGCTAAATCCCAGCCCATAGTAATAGTAGTAATAGGTTTAATAGAAATCAGTAGTAAATCTCTCTGATCCTTGTCTTGTTGTTGCTGTTGTTGTTGAAAGACTTTATTACTGATTAAATCTCATTACTCATTACTGATCTTTTCAGGTTTTCTGTATCTTCATGGTTAAATTTTCTTAGGTTATATGTGTCCATAACTATCGATTTCTTCTAGGTTTTCTGATTTGTTGGAATAGAATTGCTCATAATAGTTCCTAATGAGGCTTTGTGTTTGTGTTAGTCAGCTGTGATAGTTAATCTTAATTGTCAACTTGACTGGATTGAGAGACCTCTGGGAGGTTAGTAAAACACACACCTGGGTGTGTCTGTGATGGTGTTTCCAGAGATCATAGTGGATGAATTATTCTCTTGAGGAATTTATAACATGATGTCTTTATTGGGAGATGGTAAAAGGTAGAAGGTGGAGCCTCGTTGAAGGAAGTAGGTCAACTGGGGCATGTCTACCCTTTCCTGGCCCCTGCCTGTATTCCCTTTCTCTGCTTCCTGTCTGACCTGAGGTTAAAAATTTCCTCTGCTACACACTCCTTCAGCCATGATGTCCTGCCTAAGTCCACCGGGCCAAACGACCTCTGAAAGCCTAAGCCAAAATCAATCTTTTCTCCTTCCAGTTGCTTTTCTGAGGTGTTTGATCACAGTGATGCAAAAGCCTGACTAAACATCAGCCTCCTGTCACAATGACAAAGTTCCTCTACAAGCCAGCTTAGAAGGGGAAAGATTTACCACATATTCTGAAATCTATTCTGCACCCTTTCAAAAGTTTTAGACAGCTACAAAATCAGGTGCAGATTAGAATCACAAGCTGAGTGTCTTTGTGCTAAAATTTGACAGTTTAAAGCCTGTGTTCTGTTCTTGCTATTTTAGTCCATCTTTCAATTCTTGAATTTTTATCGGAGGATTTATTCTACTCAATAGTTTGATTATTGATATGCTTAGACTTATATGTCATTCTGCTTTCTTTTTTAATATATTACTCATTTTTCTTATGTTCTTTCTTTCCTGCCTTCTTTTGTAGCCATCAGATATTTTATTCACAGCACTTTACTCCTACTTTTGGGTAAAATTTTTGGCAATATTTCCTAGTGCTATAGATTATAGTATGTCATACCAATCGATTTAAGGTCAAAACTAAATTGTTTCTGAAAAAACAGCAACACTTAAAGGGAATATCTTCTCTTTGCATCCATACTTTGGGGGATAACCATGCACATATATACATACACATAAATGTTTATACACACAGGCATACACACACATACATATATATCTCCCATACATTTTAAATCCAAGAATACAAGCTATAATTTTTGCTTTAAATACCTGTGTGCATTCTAAGGAAGTTGTGAGATTACGCTCACATCTATTTATACTTGCAACAGGGTATTTTAGCATTTCTCACAGTGCAATTTTACTGCCCATGAATTTTGTCATCTTTGGGTTTGGTTTGGTTTTGTGCTTTTGTGGAACTGGGGATTGGACCCAGGGGCCTCACATACACTTTGCAAGCACTCTATCACTGGGCCGCTTCCCCAACCCCTTCCCCCCTTTTTCTCTTGAGACAGGGTCTCACTATTTCATGCAGACTGCGTCTGGCCTCAAAACTGCAATCCTCCTGCCTCCGCCTCTCGAGTTGCTGGGATTACTGGACATGCTCCGTGGCGCCTGGGTTTCAGCTTTGTTTTGTAGAGGCTGTCTTTATTTCATCTTCACGTTTGAAGAATAATTTTTCTGCATACAGTTTCGGTTGACAGATATTTTTCCCTCTCAGCCATTTAAATAAGTCTCCTCAACGTCACTGCTTCTGATGAGAAGTCATTAATCTTGCCATTGCCCTATCTATGAAACGTGCCATTTTTTCTTCTTGTTTCCAAGAATGCCTCTTCATCTCTGTCTTTCGGAGGCCTGACTCGCCCATCTGCTGTGGTTTCTCATGCTCCCTACCTCGGGCTGTGGCTCTAAATAGACCTGCATGTGGATGCTCTCCCCACGTGTGGGCCACTATTTCGTCAAATATTTTCTCCACGCCGTATTTTCTCTCATTCTTTTTGGAGTTCTAGTGACACCCATGTTGAACTCCTTGATACGGTCCCTAAGGTCTCCGAAGCTTTTGCACTTTTTCTCTAATCATTTTCTATCATTTTCTCAGATTGAACTATTGTTATTGATTGATCTTTAGGGTCACTGAGTCTATTCCTTCTCTTTCCAATCTGTGTGGAATTTACCCGGTAATTCCTTCAATTTATTTTCTGATACCATGGTTTTCACCTCTAGAACCCCTATTCTTTTTTTTTATAGCTTTCATTTTTCTGTCGAAGTTCTCCACCTGCTCACTCATTAATACCACACCCTCCTGTAATTATTTGGGCATATTTACGTTGCTGTGGTTGTTAAGTGCTGTTGATTTGGGTCCAACTCCCAGCGAGCCTCATAATGCGTTCAGTGGCTGATCGTTTTCAGGATTGTTTTGGTAGTGGACTGCTACATCCTTCTCCCAGGTCCTGGTGATTGAACCCAGGTCCTCAGAAAGTGCGGAGAAGGGCTCTACCAATGAAGCTAAACCCCAGTGTTAGTCGTTGTTGTTGTTAGGTGCCATCGAGTCGGTATCTGACTCAAAGCGACCCTACATACAACAGGTGAAACACTATTGTCAGTGCTTCTCTGCTATTCATAGGGTTTTCAATGGTGGATAGATTTTTGGGAGTGGGTTGCCAGGTCCTTCTCCCATTTTTGCGGTGCTGGGAATTGAACTCGGGATCTCAGAGACTACAGCGCACTGCTCTACCAACTGAGCTAATTCCCAGCCCCTTAAACTCCAGTGGCTATAAATAATGAAGGCTACAATGGCTTTGGCGTCTTTGCTAAATCCAGCACGAGGGCTGTCTTGGGCTGCCCTCCCTGTCTGACCTCTGCCCTGGAATGCTTAACTCCCCTGAGGACTGCGTTTTGTTTCTGTAGGCAGCTGATGTTCCCGCTTTCCGCTGACTTCCATGAGGTGGGTGAGAGGTGGTGGCTCTGCCTAGGTTTGTTGCTGTTGTTATTTTTTTGGCTTCAAACTATGCAGGTTTCTCGGCCTGTCCAGGTGGGTTAACCCTGCAGCTGTGTCATTGTCAGCTGCTTCTTCCCTCGTTCACGCAGGCAGCCTCCTCGCGTTCCATGGCCTGGGCTCTGCAGGGTAGACCAGACTCAGGCAGAGCCCAGGCTGCCTGTAAAACCCATCAGAGGTACTTCCTGCCGGTCTCTGCCTCCGCCTCCAGCCCTCTGTGCTCGCGTGTTGGTTAGTGGTCAGCCAGGGATTTGGGCAAAGTTTAGCCTGGGTTTCCGATCTCAGCCCATCTGTGCTCTTTTCTGAGAAACGCTTCCCTTCAGTTTCCAGGGGTGCCGTGCTTGGGAGGCCGCGGTCCACCACCTCGAGCTGGGAAGGCTGCAGTTTCTGTCACCACACGGGGCCGAGAACAGCCTCAGGCAGAAGCCACACGCCGCAGCTCCTGCCTGCTGCAGGACTCTACTTTCAGAGGCCAACTCCCCCTGCCTTTCTTGGTGTTCCAGTGCCTTCAGAGGGCTGCTGTGAATAATTGCGTTTGGATTCTGTAATCGTCGCCCGCAGGGGGCCTCGCCCCTAACACAGGCATCCTCCATCACCATTTCCATCACCAGCCTCTCCGACTGCCATCGCTCCTCCCTACCTCCTGCGATCAGAGGTTTCATTTTGTGTTTTTGGTTTGTCTTCCCGGAGTAAGCATTTGGGGAAGGACGTCCCCTCTGTTTTCATTTCTCTGCGAGTGACTTTATTCTACCCTCATTTTAACAGTGTACCTTCGCTAGAAATCGAATTCACAGTCGGAAGGGCTTGACTTTTCTCCCCCTGGACACTCTGGCTACATTACTGTAGTCTGGCCTCCGCTGAGTCGCAGCTAGGGTTGAGCCCGGCTGGGTTCTGACAGCCTAGGTTGGCCATGGTGCTAGTGGCTGGGCGGGCTGGGGGCTGACAGGGGCTGCTGGCTGGGGGGCTGGCGGCTGGGTGGCTACTGGCTGGGGAGGCTGGTGGCTGGATTGGGGCTGCTGGATCCCCTGTGATCCCTCATCCTCCGGTAATGTCACCCAGGCCAGTTCACAGGGTGGGCGCGTCAAGAGTGTGCAAGTGCCACAGGCCCACGCTTCTTACCCGGCTGCCTGCCTCATGCCTGCTATTTTTCGCTTGGCCCAGAGGAGTCTGCGTCCCAGCTCAGAAGCAAAGTGGGATGGCATGGCCTGGAGACATGAGCCCACAGGCTGGCATCTCACCGTCTGCCCTCACCCCGGATTCTCCTTTGGTTAGGCCACCTGCTTGCACACGCCTCCCACAGGGCCCAGCCCTGAGATCTGGGGACACTGAAACCAGCTGCCCCAGGAGCCTCCAAACAGAACCTTCCTGAGCATCCCAGTCGACCACCGTCAGGCCCAGGCCGACAGCTCCTCAGTCCCCACTCCTGGAAACCCAGCCTATTCCAGTAGGCACTGGGATGCGCATCTATCAGATCCGCACGGGGCCTGGCCGGGGGCAGAGGAGCACCATGGTGGCTCCCCGTGAGTCTCCCCTGCTGAAGGAGAAGAAGGTGTGTTCAGGGCTCTGAGGCTGCTGGGTAGGGAGCCAACTCGAGATAGCCCTCGGGCTCATCACCTACAGGGCCGAGGTGAGAACCAGAAGGGTCCAGGGGAGCCGGAGAAGGTCTTGAGGGCGGGATGCGGGCGGGGAGAGCAGAGGGAGGCGGCGCAGGAGGGGACTCCTCTGAGCACGGAGGGAAGACGGATGTAAAGGGGATGGACAGGGGTGGAGCGGCCATGAGACCCACTGCCTGCCCTCAACCCAAGTCACCTTCCGTTGGGCCATGCTGGAGAGGGGGTTCCAAGCTGGATTTGCAGGGCGGTGGATGGAAGGCTCTGTTGCCATGTCTAAAGAACACTAGCAACAAAATGACGCCTGGCCACGCCTTGGTCATGCCGGGAGTCCTCCATTCACCTGGCCTTGACCTTGGGCTTCTGTCCGTGGGAGGCCAGCAAGAGCCCTGTGGGATCAGTTCTGGGAGTGCTCCTCTGATTAAGCCCGTTCCCCTCAGCCTTTGCCTGCACCCCAGTCCCTCCTTCTGCCCTTGACTGTCCTCTTGACCTCCTGTCTTCCACCCTCTCCATCCATGCAGCGCCTCATCCTGCCTGTGGCTTGAAGTCCCCGGCGTTGGCAGCACGTGGCGCTCAGCGCTGCCTCTCTGATCTGGCCTTGATGCCTGCCTTGCGCGTCCTGAATGGAGGCTTCCTCACCGTCCTAACAGGTGGCGGAATAATTTCTCTCTCCCACTCACGGCTGCAGGCCAGAAGGGTGCCTCCTCTCGGGTCATGGGGTCATTGTTCTTCCTGGAGATGGGCGTGGGCCGTGGCCTAGAGGAGCGCTCTGCTCCCGCAGTGGCGCTTGCCCCAGGAGGAAGCCCTCTCAGAGCAAGAGCCGGGGAGGAGGGGCTGTGCTCCGCCAGAGGCCACCCCGCTGCACGGGGCAGCGGCCACCCACCCACCACCGCCAACGAAGGAGACTGATTCCTTCCCTGCAGCGCTGGGGGGAGGAATAAATGAGGTGACACTCATAAAGGCAGAAAATAAATGTGGTTATTATTTCAGAGTGATTCTGTGGCCCCAGGCGCAGGAGGAAGACATAAAATATATTTAGGATGCAGCATGTCCCCAGAGAAGCTAACTTCTGCCTGGAGACGGTGCACAGGGCCTCGGGGAGAGACCCAGTCTGTGCTCAGAGAGGCAGACTCTGGGCCTGTGAGACTGTGAAGCGGTGGGGACGTGGCAGCTGCCCAGATGTTCAAGGGAGCGTCTGATGGCCACGCTGTGCAGAGGCACACAGGATGGGCGGCTGCTGGACACTGGGAGCCCTGGGGAAGAATTGGTGAGACCTGGCCCTGGAGCCTGAGACACTGAGCACCCGGGCCTCTGCAGATAGAGGGGGTACCCTGAGCTCACCACAGCCCATTAGACCCAGACCAGATGCACCTCCCACAAGGTGGTGTGGGTGTCCCCAGAGGTGTGTGGCAGCTGGGGCACAGCAGGTGCTGGGGGCTGGGTACCTCCCGGGAGCCACAGTTCTATCTCCGTGGCAGGCACCATCCCAGGAGCTGGGAGGGGCCCTGAGGGGTGGAGACAGATCCTGAGGCCCGGCCCACATGAGCTCAAATGGGGAGGTAGATGGGACCTCAGGGTGAGGGGAGGCTGTGCCGGGTGGTCGAAAGCTCTGGGAAGTCAGTTCAGGTCCCCTCAGTGGGGACGGCAAGGGTATGTGCTGGGGCCAGAGTGGGCCGCTGTCCAGCTGTCCTGAGGCCCCGACTCCCCTGAGGAGCAGCCCAATGCCCTCCCAGCCCTGCTTCATCTAAGCGAGACAGCGCGTCACCCCTGCTCCGCGCCCGCTGCTCCCTTCTCCACCTCCCTGCCCCAGTCACTGCCCCATGGTCGCCTCCTACCCCAGCATGGCTTCTCCAGGACAGGCCCCTCCAGATCCCGAAAGGAACTGAGGCAGGGGCCAGGGATCCAAGCAAGCATCTGGCCTGGGGCCAGGGCGGCTGGGGCTTCTGTCCCCACATCACGGTTTGACTATAAAATGTCGCGCAGAGGTCATGGGCTTTACACTCTGTGCCCAGCTGGTGGTGCCGTTTGCGGAGGTCCTGGGACTGTGGGAGTGCGGACGGGGGGAGGTGTTTTACGTGGATCAGTGATTCCAGGACACTGTCTGCCTCCTGCCCCGTGTTGCTGGGAGTTTTTCAGACGCAGGCCCTGCCTCCGCCACGGCCGTGCCTGTCCTGCCAGCACTGGGGGCGGATCCTCTGACTGTGAGCTTCCAGGGAATCTTTCTCCCAGAAGCTGCTTGTGTTGTTTTTCCTGTACAGTGATAACAGCTGGCTAATACACCCACGTTTCCACCTGATGACTCCCTGAGCCCCTCCGTGGGTCCTCTGTACAGCTTCACGGGCCAGCTTCTTGCTGTTAGGTGCTGTCGAGTCAGTGTCTGACTTATAGCGACCCTATGTACAACAGGTAAAACACTATTATCAGTGCTTCTTTGCTACTCATAGGGTTTTCAATGGCAGATTGATTTTTGGGAGTGGGTTGCCAGGTTTTTGTCCCAAGTCTACAGCACCTGGTGTTCCCTGGCGGTCTCCCATCCTAGTACCAACCAGGCCAGACCCTGCTTAGCTTCCGAGATCTGATGGGACCGGATGCAGGCTAGGGGTGCAGGTGTGGTATCCTCTGTCGGCACAGACCAGCCAGACGGGTTGACCCAAGGTTCACTCTGGAGAGTGATGTGCAACGGCCTAGGATTGGGGGTGCCCAGGTTCCAGGAACTGTCAAGACAATGAGGCCTTGCCTGAGCGCTGTGAGCTTGCTGTGTCTGACAAACGCACAGCCTCAGGCTGACAATCAGTTCAGGACAAGGTGGCAGTGTGGTCACCTCCCGGATGCCACGGCGATGTCTACAGTGTCTACAGGGAGGACTTCAGTGATGCAGGGGCTGCGGGTGAGAGCCTAGTGGGCTGCCTGCACCCCCAGTGATAGTGGTCTCACCTCAGGTTCCATCTCAGCTGCCCCCTAAGGAACAACTCCAGGTGACCCAGGGCTCCTGGACCCTTGAGGTTGGGAATCTTGCAGGGCTTCTCTTTGGACCCCTGACTCGGAAAGCGCTCAGTACGCATGTGCGATGGTTAAAATGGGCACGTGTGTGCACAAGCTCTCCCTACGCTCCTGCTGCAACCAGGGCCACCGTCCCCCAAGCCGACACGCCCAGCTGCCCCTGGAACCCTGGGCTCATCCATGGTCCAGACTGGCTGGTCCAGGTTGAGCCATAAAGCAGCACCTCCTGGTGCAGGACGACACTAAGCTTTGCCAGAGCCACCTGCTTCAGCCACGGAGCGTTGCCTTACCAGCTGTGCCTGCCCGCCCACGCTGCAGGCTGGTGCTCCCATCACCCTGGTTTCATAACGGGCAGCTGAGGCTCAGAGAAGCAGCTCGTCCTCCGTCACAGACTCAGTCCCAGCAGGTGGCCCTGGAGGTCAGCGTTGCTCAGGCCTCCGTGCACGTTCTGGGAAGAGAGAGCTCGGAGGAGGTGCTGACGCCCAGAAGGCCCCTGAGGGATGAAGGCGGCAGGCGGGGCCCCGGGGCTGTGGCCAGGCTGGGCTGCAGCTTGCTCCCTCTCTAGGAAACCTCTGGAGCCCGGCTCCCTCTGGGCCTTCTCCCACCCTGGACACTGAGGCGCTGGGAGGAAGCCTGACTGGCCTCGGGCCATCTGCAGAGGACACCACCGAGGGGTCTCCCAAGGGCTGGTGCCTCTGCACGGCTGGCTTCCCCGCAGCAGTGACTTGCAGTCCTTCTCGTTGGGGAGCAGAGCAGGCAGCCATGGAGGCTGGGAGGGAGGGGGGCCTCCGCCCACTTTTGGTGCCCCGCATTGGCTCAGGAGCAGAGTTTCCCTGGGCCTCGAGGGCCGGCTAGCGGGTGAGGTGAGGCCCAGACCTGTGCCTGGTCCTCTGTCCATGCCCCAGCCCGGGGGAGGGTGCACCTGCTCATGTAGCGCGTGGCTGCCCTCAGCCCCAGCCACCCGCGGACACCTGCGTGCGCAGGGCGGGACCACGTGGCGCCATCCACTGGTTAGGAAGGAAACCGAGGAGAGCAAGCGAAAGAACCAGCAAGGGCGGCTGCGCCTGTCCTCTCCCTAGACACAGGACCGGCCGAGTGGGCCCTCACTCAGGAGGCGCCATGGCTGGCCTCAGCCGGTGCCTAGGCAGTGGGGGCGGCTCTCTGGACTCTGCTCGACTCCCCAGGTGCCCTGCTCCTGCCGAGGGTGAGGAGGGTGCCTCCTGGGCAGCACAGCCCCAGCAGCCCTCACTGGGCTGGCTCTGGGTGAGAGAGCCCTGTCCCACGTGTGGCCAGCCTCGGGGAGGCGGGGCGGCTCACAGCGTGCGTAACTCAGCCCACCCTGACTGCCGGGAGCTGCTTTTTCTCCCTGCGTGGCTGGTGGCTCCTCAGTGTGGCCAGAGGAGGCAGGAGAGGGCTGGGCTTCTGGTCCCATGGCCACATCCTGACTGTGTTCTGGCTGTAGGGCGGCGTCTGTGGCCTGGCCCTGGGGCCTCCCCCGAGGCAGGGCCAGCCTAGAGTCCTGTGGCAGCTGCAGGCTGCCCGTGATGCCTCCAGGCCCCAGGACAGGCCGGCTTCTTGCAAGAGAAGCTGGTGTCATCTACTCGCCTCTAGGCTCCAAAGACCAACAGAGTTGCTTTGAAACGGTGCGTAGACCACTGGACAGCCCAGGCCCACACACAGGCCACAGATGTCCAGGGTCAGTGTTTATGAAGAAGACTTGGAAAATGACAGGAGTGACCCCCACCAAGGTGGCCTCACATGAGGACTCCAGGCATCACAGAAGGTGTCGACTCCAAAGGCTGCTCCTTGGATACCTGAGCAGATTTTTCTGGAAGGGCACCCTGGGAACTCGTGGGCCCCTGGGTGGGGCTCTGCTTTTCTGCACTGGGGCACGTGGGGTTGGCTCACGAAAACCTGGGGACTGGGGAGTGCCCGTGACAGCTCGTCCCCCCACTGGCCGCCTGAAGTTCCCCGGTCACAGGGGTGAAGGAGACACCTCTCGCAGAGCGGGACCCGGGCCTCAGCCTCTGGGTGCGGAACGGCGTCCACCCGGGAGTGCTGGGCACAGTGAGCAGGATACAGCGAGGCCCTGACCGTTCCGGGGACCTGGCTTCAGAGCCCACCCTAGCTGCTCCCAGGAGAATGTGGATGCCCGTGGACTGCTGTGGGGAGGGGGGCAGAGCTGCCACTGCTGTGTGAGCCACGGTGGGCGCTGTGCCCAGGAAGGAGCTCCGTGTCCTGGGGGCTGCTTGGACCCAGGGCCCCAGGCCTGCCTGCTGTCCCCACCAGCCACGCCAACTACTGCCCCTCTGTCCCAGGACACCACGGCCAGGTAACAAAAGCCATGCTTATCAAAGGATTTTTTTTCTTTATTTTCATAATTTAGCTGAATCAACACAAAATCGAATATAGTAAAACAAGGGGAAAAAATGCTGTCACATCTTAAATCTCCCGGTCTCTGCCCTTGGAGGTGTCTACACTCGCTTTCGGAAGAAAGAGGCCAGGGGAGGGGTGGAGAGGGTGGCGGGTGAGAGGCGCGAGGGGCCTCCCACTCTGCCCCCAGCAGCGCAGCCGTCAGAGCGGGCGGCCGCCAGGGGCAGCGCCCTGGCTGGGCAGCGCCCTGGCTGGGCAGCGTCCTCTATGGAGAAGACCCACAGCTCCGCCCCTTCTTTCCACCCAGGACGAAGACCCTGTGGATGAGTGATGACTGAAGGTAAGTTCTCGCGGTATTGGGACGGGTCTCACGCAGATGGGTTCCTGTCCTATGTTTCGTCTATGGTTGCTGGAACGGCGTCTATATACTGTAGTTACTTTTTTTATATTTTTAGTAGCATAGAACTAGCATAATATTCGTGTTAACTGGACTCGTAGGTAGTATACTTGAGCAGAGACTCAGCAAACGCGGGGCGCCGGCGGCCGGCGGCCAGGGGAGGAAAACCGTACTTGTCCTGTATCCGCTGGCGTCAGGACCTGCCGTGCGCCTCTGGCCCCAGTGCCTCCTCCCAGCCCGCTTTCTCGGCCTCCTGGCGTGGTGACAAAGGACTTCCGAGGATGACGGGGACCATCCACTCAGGGAACTGGCTGTATGCAGGGTGGCCAAAGGGCTCAGGAGGAGGGGAGCAAAACCCCCTGGAGGAGGCATGTCCAACGTGCTGTCCACACAGTGTACCGAGACACAGATCGGGAGGTGAGTGGGCCCCCGAGCCCCAACCAGAGCGGAAACAAACCCGGCCTCCCCAGCGCTGGCAGAAGCCTCCAAAGGACGGCCGTGCTGCGGTCCTCAGCCACCTTCTTTCTCCCAGCCCTGCCCCTCCACGCCCGGCACCCGGGGTCCCGCACGGCCACCCTGGTGTCTCCTGGGACACACCGGGCCCGGCCCCAGCACCGGCAACAGTCGGGGCTGCCACGTTAATTGTTAAATAGGATTTTCTACAAATATACAGCATATAAAAACTGTTAAATATATAACTTTAGGCTTCGCAAAATACATTTAATGATCTCTTCCAAACAGTGTTACTTCAGTCACCTTTAATTCGCTTTCCGGAGCTAAATGGCATATCGGATGGGACAGCAGTCACGGGAGACCCAACATGCTCTTGGCAAATACTGGATTATCCAACTATCAAAAATGGAGCTGTAGAAGAGGCATGTGTAACTGGTTAAAACAGAAAGTGATTTTAGTACGATAAAGTCGGTCTAAGCACAGAGGAACCAAGGGTCTGTGTCCCGGGGGCTCGCGTTGTCCGTGTGGGGGCCGCCTCCAGCCACGCCCCGGCTGGTTCCCGCAGCAGCTGGGCCGCGTCCTTCCGGCCAGCTCCGTCCTGCTAGGGCACGCCGCTGCGTTCCTGGGGCCGGGGCCTCCACCGTGGGCGCCCTCTCCTCTCCTCCAGGGCCACCGGCATGTCTCTGCCACGTGCCCTCCCGCCCCCCAATGGACCCCAGGGACTCTGACAGATGGGGTGCGTCCACGTTAAAATAGATTTTGCTCTTTGGTCTATTGAGTATACTGAAAGTATAAGAAAATAAAAGCAATTCAGACAGTCTGGGGCACGAGAAGAGGCGGCTTCTGCACCTGACAGTCCCCGGACCGTGCGTTGTGGCTCAGCTGGCTGGACCGCAGCCTCCCGGTCCTTGTCCTCGTCCTGCCCCAGGAAGAGCGCGACTGGTGGCGGGCGGGTGCGGCGGGGCTCTACAGACCACGTATTGCTGATGCCTGGGGCCTCCGCCCACCTGTGTGTCCGAGCCCCGGGTTCAGCCGGATGGACTTGAGCTCTGACTGCCGAGGAACAAGGTTGTCCTTGATGGGCTGCGGCAAAACAGTGGGTGGAGGGCAGAGGACGGTGATGCCCACAGAGGACGGAGGACTGTGGCCGATGTGTGGACTCTCCAGGGAGCCGACACCACTCCCGGGGGCCCCGCAGGGGCTGCGTTTGTCAGGAGACCTGAGGAACAAAGAAAAGAGAGCTGTCAGGCTCCTGCAGACTCTGCCTGGCCTCACGGAGAGCGGGTCTCACGGGGCTGTGCATTGAAGGCATGGGTGGCCCCTCCTTCCCCAGCTCGGCAGGCTGACGTCCTCAAGGAGGTAAAACCAAGACCCCAGACCCAGACGCTGCAGCGGAGAGGGGCGCTCGGCACAGACAGCACCGGAAACCCCGCTTGCTGCCTGTGGCCAGCAGGAAGGCCACCCTCTGTGTGTGGCCCAGAGGCACTGTCAGCCCAGGGTGGTGTCTCTGGGGCCACCCACCCTGTCCTAGCTGAAGCTGGGTCTTTTGTGCTCCGCCTATTCCCATTGGGTGCTTGCACAGTGCTATAGGTAGCAGTTGTTGTTAGGTGCCCTTGAGTTGGGTCTGACTCCTACAGGGTTTTCAGTGGCTGATTGCTTCAGGAGTGTTTCAGGAGTGGGCAGCCACAGCCTTTTCCCATTTTTGCGGTGCTGGGGAATGAACGTAGGTCCTCAGAGAGTCCGGAGCAGCACTCTACCCACTGAACAAAACCCCAGCCCATGCATACAGTTGTTGTTGCTGTTGTTAGGTGCTGTCGAGTCGGTACCTGACTCACAGCGACCCTACATTCAACAGGGGAAACACTATCATCAGTGCTTCTGTGCTGTTCATTTATCAATGGTGGATTGATTTTTGGGAATGGGTTGCCGGGTCCTTCTCCCAAGCCTACAGCGCCTGGTGTTCCCAGGCGGTCTCCCATCCAAGGACTAACCAGGCCTGACCCTGCTTAGCTTCCGAGATCTGAAGGGATCGGATGCCACAGAACTATGGCTGCAGGCATGGATACAGTAGGTGCTCCATAATGGCATAGGAGGGGTAGATCCTGCTCAGGTAACACCTCAGCTCTCAGTCCCAGCTCTATCACCACCCTCAGGTGGCCTCCTGAGCCTGGGGTTCCCAAATTCCAGCACGGGCAACCCCTGCAACGTGGCCAGCCCCCTGGGGCTGTGGGAACCAGCAGGGACGTGGCTGGTGGTGGCCCCCATGCAGATGACATGAGCCCCTGGGACACAGACCCTTGATCGGCTGTGTTTAGACCAACCTTATCCTATTAAAGTCACAACTGGGATGAGCCCTGAGGTCCTGTGCTCAGCAGCCTCTTTGGACCCCATGTCACGGGGAAACTGCAGAGAGACTGGAGGCCACATTTCCACGGTACCACTTAATTTGCCGACCGCAGTGGCCTCTACATCTGCACTTATGCATCCTCGGGTTCAACCGACAGCAGGTGGAAAATATTTGGGAGAAACTTGTGCCTGTGCTGAGGGTGCGCAGCCTCTTTGTCTTCTTGTCACTCTCTGCACATAACATCTATTTACACAGTATTCCCACGGCGGCAGGGGCTGGGCGCGGGAGGGCGCCCTTGATTGACATAACACCATTTCACACGAGCCACTTGAATGTTCTCGGGGGTCCCAGAACCGGCCCCCTATGGATCCCCAGGGACGGCCGCAAATACAACCTGCACGCTCTGTGCTAGAAATGTGTACGGGGTTCCCAAAGTTGAGGGGCCGGCTTTGCGGCTCCCCAGCTTCACCTAGAGACACCGATCACCTCAGTGGAGGTGCTGGAGGTGCCAGCCAGGGCCTAGGCCCCTGTGGAGGGTGGGCCCCGTGGGAGCCCCCGTGGCCCTTCTAAAGAAATACCTGATTCCCCAAGGCAGAGGCCACCTTGACCTTGACAGCACATGGGGGCCCCTGCGGAGTGGCCAGCGTGGCCCTGCTGGAGGAAGGGAACGAGACAGGGAAAGTGGAGAGAGCTCTCCACTCCTTGTCCACTCTGAGCGGCGCAGGCTGCCCCTCCCCTTGGGCAGGGCGTGGGCTGCAGGACCATGCTGAGCCTGCCGGGTCCTCCTGTGCAGAACGGTTTGCGAGGTGATCTGTTAGGGGTGTGACTAGACAGGATGGCAGGGGGTGTCTGCAACCTTCCGAAAACCAACACCGAAGCCACATACATCTGTTACCCGGCAACATCTGTGCATGAGGAAAACATATTGGTTTAATTATCGAGAATTCACTCTGTTCCCTAAATCCGTTCTGGGGGCTCCTCCCCCATCACCGCTCTGTGGCAACTGTCTGCGCTTTCTAGAGAAGAACGAGGAGGCAGGGCTCAGAACCACGTCCTCTGGGCTGCGGACTACCCCCCACTCACTGGCTTCCCCCTCTGTCACTCAGCCAGCCCCCGCTCAAGAACTGCCCTTGGCTCCCTCTCCCCCGATCTAGTTCAAACCGAACCGTGTGTCGCCCGCCACTCCCTTCATGGTGAGGGGCTCTTCCCCAGGAAGACCACACTCGCTGTTCTGTGTGCACCCCATTCCCCTGGGTGGATGTGGTCCCCGAGCTCACAAGCCCATAGGCAGCCCACCACCCCGTGGGCCAGAGCACAGAGCTCGCCCAGCCGGGCCACGCTGCTCATCCCGCCCGCTGGTGAGTGGAGCCGGCCGGCCCTGAGCTGGCCCTGCAGGGACTGGGGCTTCTGGCTGCACAGTCAGAGGCTAGCCCACATCCATCCCGCGAGAGCCATCTCGCCCCAGCCACTCTGTGCCAGGCTCCTCCGGGTGTGTGGGACCCTGGGGCTGCTGTACTCGATGACGTGCAGGGCTTACACTGGGGCAGTTTTGGAGGCAGGAGCCTGAGGTTGGGTGGGAAGCCTGGCCCACCGCAGTGGAGAGAGGGCTACCCGGCGCCCTCCCAGAGCCCGGAGCTGCAGCCCTCCTGGGCTTGAAGCCGCAACCCCGACCTCTGCCTCCATGCTCACGGGCCTCCTTCCTGTGCCTCCCATCTCTTATAAGGACAGCTGCCATTAGCTGTAGGATGCGCCTCATCCGGAAATCCTTCACTTCATTGCATCTGGCATTCCCACGGGCTGGGGTTTAGCTCAGTTGGTAGAGCACTGCTCTGTGCTGAGGCCCTAGGTTTGGTCCTCAGCACCGCAAAAATGGGAGGACCTGGCAGGCCACTTCCCAAACATTCCCAAAGCAATAAGCCATTGAAAACCCCACGCACCGCAGAGAAGCACTGACCTAGTGCCAGGCTTGGGGAGCATTTCGTTCTGTTGTACACAGGGCTGCTGTGAGTCAGACCCAACTTGATGGCACCTAACAACAACAATACATTTCAGGTGGACAAATCCTTTGGGGGCCCTGTTCAGACCAGTACAGGGACCCACATACCCTTTCTTTCCTCACTCTCTGGCCAGCTTGCCAGCTCTCCTTTGCCCCTGGGTCAGCTGCCTGAGCGCAGCTGAGGTCTCCTGACTGACCTCAAGCCCTCACCCTCCACCTTCTGCCTTCCCAGGCTGGGCACACGGCCCTGCCAGGCACGCTGCTTGGCCTGGGAGTCTCTGCACCTACCCTGCGCCCTCCACCATGTGGGCCACGTTGCCTGAGAGCCCAGCCCCTTCCCCTGTGTCCAGTGCCTGTGCGTACCGCTCCCGTGGCCCTCAAACAGTTAAGGAGCTGCTGCCCTTAACCTGTCTGCCTACAAAATCACATAATTGCTTATTCACAGAAACACGGGGGAACGTGAACGTACAGAAAAGAAAACCAGGTGTAGTGGTGCATCCCTGTAATCCCAGCTACTCAGGAGCCCGAGGCAGCCTGAGCAACTTAGCGAGACCCTGTCTCCATAAAACAGAAAAGAGGGCTGGGAGCGTGCTCAGTGGCGTAGCCCATGCCGCCAGGCTCCAGGCAAACTACGTTCAACACCTCAGTATGCAAAGAAAGGAAGAAGAGGCTGGGTGCGGTGGCGCACGCCTGTAATCCCAGCGGCTGGGGAGGCGGAGGCAGGAGGATCGCAAGTTCAATACCAGAGGCAGTCTGTGTCACTTAGCGAGACCCTGTCTCAAAACGTAAAAAAATGGGCTGGGGGTGCAGCTCAGTGGTCCAGCACTTGCAGAGCATGCAGGCGCGAGGCCCCAGGTTCAACCCCCAGTACCGCAAAAAAAAAAAAGAAGAGAGGGAAAGATAAGAACAAAAATCAACCTGAGCTCCACACTCCCAGATGAGGTTTGAGAACTGCCCTGCCTTCCCTCCCTGTTGTTTAACAGCACCTGTGTGTGCAGTAAGGGACAGGGTTTTGCAGACGCCGTCACATCTTCTCGCAGAGTACTCTGGTAGCACTTTCTCCGGTGACGAGCGTTGCAGGACGAACGTGTGAATGCAGGACAGATTCAGGTGGCTTGTCACGGCTCCCTGCACCTTCGTGAGAGGCGGTTTGCGTCTTTGCTCCATATCAACAAGGGGACGGCCACACGGGCCCCAGCACTGTGGTTTCTACCAACAGGCCTGGCCTGTGCTCAGCTGGTGCCCTCCCTGGTGCAGGGTGTTGGGATTTAAAATCCTCTTTAATTTGATAGAAGCAAAGAGGAATTTTGCTGTGATTCTCTCTGCACTGTGTGTGTGTGTGAGAGAGAGGGGGGCAAGGGGGAGAGAGAGAGAGAGAGAGAGAGAGAGAGAGAGAGAGAGAGAGAGATGAGCAGAAGTCGAATAATTTTCCATGTATGTTTTCTGGTCACTCATGAGCCTCCCTGCCCTTCGATGGCACCCACGTGACTGAGCCTCGTCTTTCTTGCCGGTGTGGCTGAGAACGTGCCTGTGTCCTTACTATGCACATTCCGAGCGTCATCCCAGCACGGTCACCGCAGGACTATTCCCGGAGCAGTCCATCTTTTGCTTTTATTTTCATTATGGGAGACAGAAGCAAGTTTTGTTTTTATGTGGCGGCAGTACGCGCGCACGTGGCCATTCTGGTGATTTCTTGCAGCCATGGTGTCTTCAGCACTCAGCCCCAGATTCTTCCGGAATGCCTCTGACCAGAGCAGGCACCACGAGCCCCAGGTCCCTGTCCAGTGGTGTAGCACGTGCCGCTAGGACATCAGGTGCGATAAGGGTCACTGGACAGCACTGCCAGCTCCTCCTGGGGTGGGGGTGGGGGATGGGCCACCCCCTGTGGGGACTGTCGAGCCTGCGCTCTCCCGGTTTACATAAACCCAGGTGAGGTGGCATCTCCCGGGTGAGGTGGCATCTCCCGGGGACCTTGCTTTTCCACCTGGGTGGGACACAGAGGGCTGCAGGCATCACTGACCTCCATGTGCTGTCCCTGGGGTCAGCGTCTCAGGGCTCCCCCCAGACCACAGGATGCAGCCGATTCTGGTGTGCGGCTAGGACATCCCTCAGACTCAGCAAGCCCGAAGGGGCTGCCGGAGGGTCCGTGAATACAGGGCCAGCCTGACGTGCAAATGCAAAGCCGCTTGTTCAAGCATTATGGAGCATTTCAGAACGGCCACAGCAGAGTCTCACCCAAGGCATGGGGTGTTCTGAAGGGGCGGCTGCCCAGCTGCCCAGGTTGCACACCCACGAAGCCTGCCCTGTGCCCTCTAAAGCTGAGCCTGGGGCCAGATCCTAAGAAGAGTGACCAGGCAAGAACAGGGGACAGCAGATGGGCTTGCTCAGCCCCTGACTGGGGTCCCATGCTAAGCAGGGCTCTGAAACCTTTCTAGGCTCTGTGCAGAATACTGGGATTGATTGCCAGTCTGGGTGCATGAGGGCAGCCTAGGGTTCTAACCCTGAGCCGTCCCCAGGGTCCCCAGTGTCTGTAGTTCACATGTCACTCACTGTCATGGCCCCTCCCCAAGGCAGTTTGCACTCAGTGCCCCAAGGGCCTGTCCATCTCAGCCAACTTCAGTGGACCAACCAGGATCACTTGGTTGTTAACCAGGCACAACCAGGGCTACTGACCCCTCATCCCACCAGGGCTCCCACATCCTCAGCTGCATTTGGGGTCCCCCTTCACCATTCAGTCTGGACTTATGCCCCTCTCTTTAGTCCCCAAACTCAGCCTTCACAATGAGGGACCACTCTCCCTTCCTGCCCTGCCTGTCCATGTGAGTGACCTTCTATCCTCCTCATTACCCATCCCAGTTGACACTCCGTCCGGGAGTCCACCGCGTGAAGGGGAGGAAAATTGCACACTAATAACGACAGAGGCAGACACTGGAGGATCCAGCTGCAAGCGAGGGAACAGCTGGGGCCAGCAGAAGCTTAAGAGGCAGGAAGGCCCTTCCCCTGGAGCCCCCAAGAAAGCGTGGCCATGTCCACACGAGGACCCCAGAACTCTGGGCCCCAGGACTGTGGGATAGTAAATTTCTGCTGTTTCAGGCCACTGCATCAGACCTGTTTTGTTATGGTAGCTGCAGGCAGCCCTGTGGGGGTGGTGGGGACTCAGGTGCGACCAGACTGTGCACCTGGGGCCAGAGACTGCAGGCTTCAAAGCAGGACGGATTTGGGGTATCCTAGCTTAGCCTCCTGTGGGTCTCAGGAGCCTCTTCCTGACTGAGTGGAGGGCTGTGCCTGGATAATGGTGTAAGGAGGCAGCGGGCCACCTGCAGAATGCAGCACCCCCACACCTGGGGGGCCCCACTGGCTTCCAGTGATATAGGGAAAAATTGGGAGGAAATTGGCTAAAACCCCCAAAGTGGGAAAACGGCTTTTGAATATCTGGTTTGTAAATTAGAAATCTAGGGAAAATGAAAGTAACTTGGTTGTACAAAACCCTTCACAAATTCCCCGAACCGGATTGGACAATTGGACTCAAAGCTGGTTGGCTCAGGCCATTCCGTGGGCGAGCTATATAAGGAGCTGCACTGCGGCAGGTCGACCCTTTTCACCTTTTCTCTTGCCCAGACCATCAGCAAGGAAACAGCTTGATATTTTGGCCCCGACCTTCCACCACCAAGGAAACAACTTCACCCCTTTTGGCCCAGATCTTTGACCATCAACAAGGAAAAGACCCTGTTCTCGCCCAGACCACTGATGAGGAAACAGCTTTCCCGCTCTCTCACCCGGACCTTTGGTGAGGAAAGAATGCTCTCCCACAGCGACCATCAACAAGGAAAGAACCACTCTGTGTCTGATCACCTATGAAGCAACAACTGTCTCCTCGTGACCACCAAGACCACCAACACGGGTGTTTGCCCTGGAAGTTAAAAGCGCCCAAGGCTTTTCCTTTCTCCCATCTCTGCTGATGTCTGGAGGTCCGCAGGAGTCCGTGCGCCTCACCCGAGAGTCGTCCTGAGTGAATTGTGTTTAGTATCTCTGTGTGTGGCGGTGCAACCCATCCAAACATCCTGGCCGGACTGGGAGGTGCATACCCCACAGAGAGCCTGATCCCTGAGCGCCAGTGGAAGACTGCACGGTGCTTGTGCGGAGGATAGATTCCTAAGCCCCTCCATCCCCACTGGCCCTGGTAGCCGCTGTCTCACTGCCTGGAGCCCCAGGTTGCGCGTACCCACCACCCTGTCATTGCCACTGCCTGATCCTCCTCCACTTGCAAGGCCACCATCTGATCTGCAAAGATGAGCCTGACAGACTCCTCCCTATGTTAATTAAGAGACAGTAGAAGGGAGGGAGGCTGCGCAGCAGCGGGAATGGAGGAGGACAGCAGTGGGTTTTTCAAGACTCAGCACGCTGGCCTAATAGGACTCTCCCTGCCGGGCAGCCAGGGCAGAGGTGGGTCTGCAGGGCCAAAGGCTGGGCCTGGCCACAGACCTGAGAGTAACTGACCTGGAGCCCGGGCACGAAGGGAGGGGCATGTGGCGAATGTGTGTTAGGATGGGAGAGGAGAACAGGGGCAACACTAAGGAGAAAATGAGAGCCCAGGACACACCCGGAGACAGTGGGCACCACGGCCTCACCGCAGACCTGCCTTCATATGTGTCCTTGTGAACCTGAGCAGAGATTTGGAAGGGCCAGATGTCCCCACTAGACCGGACGTCTACTGTCTCAGCAATTACAATGCCTGCCACTGTGCTGTCCTGCAGGACACAGCAGCCAGATGCGTGCAGTCTCAAGCAGAACACAGCACACTGCCCTGATCTGGCCTTGAATGAATGCACGCAGGCACGGCCTGTGCAGCCCTTCTGGGCCATGAGGCACAGAACGAAAGAACAAGTGTGGGAGCCCTGTGGGCAGAGGAATGCACTCTCTCCCTTGGCTCTCACAGATGAAAACAGACTGGAGTCTCGTTATTTTAAGCAAGTTGGTTAAACTCTAACCACACGCACTGGCTGGCTAAACAACCTAGCTTCCCTTTCAAGAAAACAGCCTACACTCTTCCTGAACTTGAATATGAGGTAACTCTATTTTTGTCTTCGCCATGGTTTATTTCCTTTCTTTGACTCATGGGTATCTTTCCTGGGGTCTGTCCTCAAGGAGAAGTTCCAGAATCCTCTAGAAGCTGGGCCCCAGTACTGCTGGGCAGATGCGGATCACGGCTTGCCCGTTTTAATCAAGCTGATGCTTTTCTAGAGAGGTTGTGTTTCATCTTCTCAGGAAGGAAACAGCATGAGAGCCATCGTCCTGGGTCCCTAATACTTGGACCAGGCTGGGGTTTGGCTGAGTTGGTAGAGAACTTGCTCTGTGTCCTCTGAGGCCCTATATTCAATCCCTGCCACCACAAAAAGAGAAAGACCTGGCAGCCCACTCCCACAAAACAACCCCCAAACAATCAGCCACGGAAAGCCCTGCGAATAGCAGAGAGGCACTGACATAGGGCCAGGCACGGCACAGTGTGGAGGAATGTTTTGTTCTGTGGCATGTAGGATCCTTATGAGTTGGACTTGACTCCAGGGCACCTAACAACAGCAACAATACTAAGACAGGTCTGGTCCTCGCTCCTGAGTGGCTTGCTTTGTAAACTGTTGGTAAAGCAATAGATTTGACTGAGACTTTATACCAAGAAGGCAAAATCACACCGCAGCTTTGGATTCTGAGTGGTGACAAGGTCAAGATGCCACGTCCCCGGGGAGCAGTCAGCCTTGTCATGGAGTGATGATCCACACGTGGCAATCAGACGCACTGGACCATGCTTACTCGCTGCCACGGGGGTGACTGACTGACTTTGCCACATGACTGCTGTGGTCTGTGTCCCTCAGACACCTCACCTGCTCCCAGGCCCCAGCTCCACCTGCCAGTGGTTGATAAACACCTACAAAAAAGGGCTCCTACAAAGCTGGCAACTATCACTGCAGGCATTTGGGAGAACACGCTAAGCATGAGCAGGGGTGTCCGTGTGGTGTGGGCACGTGGGCACGACACGCTTGTGTGCGCGTGCGGGGTTCTTCCAGCAGCCGCCCTGATTCCTCCTCAGACATGGGGGAGGCCATTCGCACGGCCTTCTGCGAGGATGTGAGCTGAGCGCCTCCCCAGCAGCCTCCGGCCTTTCTCACTGTGTCCTGCAGTGGCCTCCCTTACACTTGCTGGTCACTTCTCAGCGCCTGTGGGCAGCTGGCCCCAGGCCCGGCCTGAGCCCCACACAGGGCGGCTCTGCCTGGGGAGCCCCCTTCACCCCCTCCGCCTGTGCCCTCTGCCACATTTCCTGCGGATGCCACCGCAATCCTTCCTCCTCCTTCCTGCATAAGTAGTGAGCCTGGCCCCTTCTCTCTCCGCACAGTCCAGGCCGGTCTTCACCATAGAAGAGGCCACATCATCACACTCCTCAGCTGTTAGCAGCCGGATGCGTGCATTCTCAAGCAGAACACAGCACACGGCCTGACTGGCCTTGAGTGAATGCAGGCAGGCAGGGCCTGTGCAGCCCTTCTGGGCCATGAGGCAAAGAATGAAAGAACAAGTGTGGGAGCCCTGTGGGCAGAGGAATGCACTCTCTCACTTGGCTTCCACAGACGAAAACAGACTGGCGTCTGATAACGCTGCCATGACCTGGCGTGCACACGCTGTTGTGTAGACACGTTTTCATTTCCCTTGGGTAGAAGGATAGTAGGCTTTGAACTGTGGGTCACGTGGTAACTCTATGTTCATCTTTTTGCAGGATGGACAGTTTTCCAAAGAGGCTTGAGCACATTTTTATTCTCTTGATGGACATTGCCTAACACCCTTCCACAAAGACTGGCAAGTTCACATTCCTACCAGCACCTTCCAAGGGGCCTCTAAGGAGCGGGAGATGAAAATAAAGTAAATCAGAAAGGGGTCTCCACGAGGGCACCTCATGTGCGCTCTCACCGGCTGCTCGAAGAGGGTGCTTTTCCACCCTTCCTGTCCATTCCCGTTTGATTTGGGGATTTTCCCCTCACGCACTTTACCCTTCTTCCTTTGTGGACCGTCCTTCCAGCCTAAGGTAGGAGGCACTGCCACCTGTGTCCCATCTAGTCTCCATCTTACCACACCTCCAGTTACACTTTTCAACTTCATGATGGCGCCAGAGCAACATCCATTCAGTTGTTGTTGTTGTTGTTGTTGTTGTTGTTGTTGTTATTGTTATATGCCATCAAGTCGGGGCTGACTCATAGTGACCCTTATAGGGTTTTCAATGGCTGATTGTTTCGGGATTGCCTTGGGAGTGGGTTGCCACATCCTTCTCTCATTTTTGTGGTGCTGGGAATCGAACTCGGGACCTCAGAGACTGCAGAGAGGCACTCTACCAACTGAGCTAAATCCCAGCCCCCATCCATTCAGTAGACAGCATATTTATCATATTGACTTTTTCCTGCCTTCCTCCCTCCTTCCCTCCTTCTCTGTCTTCTTTCTCCTGTACAGTGGTGGGGATCAACCCCAGGGCCTTGTGCATTTGTGCCCATTAGGCAAGTGCTCTGCCGCTGAGCTGCACGCAAACCCGGGGGTTTAAATCTCTTCCGGGGCTCTTGCTGTGCGGTAGGATCCTCTCTTGCGATGCTGGGCAGCACAACGAGCAAGGGTCCCAATCAGCCCAGTGTCTGGAGAGGAAGTGGCCAGCACCACACATACAGTGCGCCATGCTGCTAAGCCAGGGCCCTGGAGAGGTCAGGAGCATGTTTCGCATCTATGATATTCTCAGTTCTAGCAGAGAACAGCACACAGCGTGGCACAAGGCATCAGGGAAGTATTTGTTACTGATTTCTCAGGGAAGTGTTTCTTTGTTACCGATTCCTCAGGCTGGGCTTGCTCCTGCAGGATTCTTCCTCCTCTGAGCCTCGGTAAGTCCTCCCTGTGCTTTCCCTTCCCCCTCTCAGAGTGTCAGCCCTCACACCCCCTTCTGTCATCCCTGGGAATTTAATTGGTGCAAGGTTAGGATCCAACTGGAATTTGCCCCCACTGGTTTGAGATGCAACCTGAATCCGTGATTCAATTCTTATAAATACCCCGGAACATTCCAGGGGCACCCAGTCTGCTCCATGGGTCAGCAAACAGTAGTAACAAGAACGGACACTAGTCAGGTTTTAATTTCAAGCCCAGATATTACCAACGCTGTCTTGCCCTTACTTCGTGAAGAGCATGAGTGGCAGGACCAGGGTTCCACCCATTCAGGCCCCAAAGCCCAGGGCGGAGCCACTCCCAAAACCCCACGTGGCTCTCTGGGCTCCACCCCCTCGAGTCACCTGTCTGCAGAAACAGGGCGAGGACCCTGGGTAGCTCCTGCTCAGAGTCCCCAGAAGGAATTACGCTCTGAGATAAACATACAATCACTTGTAAAGTAACAACATTTCATTGAAAATTTGAGGGAAATTTTGTACATCTTGTTGCTGTTAGGTGGTGTTGAGTGAGATCCAACCCATAGCGACTCTGTGTTCAACAGAACAAAACACTCGCTGACACTGTGCCATGTCTGGCACTGTGTCATGCTTCTCTGCTATTGATAGAGTTTTCAGTGGTGGATTGTTTCAAGAGTGGGCTGCCAGGTCCTTCTCCCTAGCCTGCAGCACCTGGTATTCCCAGGCGGTCTCCCAACCAAGGAGTAAGCAGGCCAACCATACTTAGCTTCCAAGATCAGGTGGCACTGGATGCCTGGGTGCTATGGCTGCAGACTTGGTAAATCTCCCAACTAATTTTATTTTTTAATATAATTAATTAATTAATTTATTTATTTTGCGGTACTGGGGGTTGAACCCAGGGCCTCGTGCTTGCATGCTTTGCAAGTGCTGGACCACTGAGCTGCACCCCCAGCCCATTTGTTTTACTTTTTGAGACAGGGTCTCGCTAAATTATACAGACTACCTCTGGTCTCAAACTTGCGATCCTCCCGCCTCTGCTTCGCGAGCCTCTGGGATTACAGGCGTGTGCCACTGTGCCCAGCGCTTCCCAGCTAATTTTTGAAAGAACAACCTCCCCACATTTAGCCACCTGCCTTACCAGTGTGACACGGTCCCTTTTCATCTGTTTGCTCAAGTTTTTCTGAGTCTCTCCAGGTGCGACTTTATACTTTACATAGGTGCCAACCATTTCTTACTGAGGTCATTTCACATTATTTTTTGTTTCTGCTATTACTGCTCAAGTCCTCCTTTGTCTCTTTTATGTCACTCATTTATTTTAACTAAGCCAGTACCTGGGCTGGGATTTGGCTCAGTGGGTAGAGCACTGCGCTGCAGTCTCTGAGGTCCTGAGTTCAATTCCCAGCACCGCAAAAATGGGAGAAGGACCTGGCAATCCACTCCCAAGGCAATTCCGAAGCACTCAGCCATTGAAAACCCTATGAGGGTCGCTATGAGTCGGATACCGACTCGAAGGCACCTAACAACAAACAACAACAACAACAAGCCAGTACCTCCACCCTGTCTGCCAGTCTGTTGTACTGTGGGGGCTTGTGTGATGCAGTGATGCTGAAAGCCATGCCACAGGCATTACAGATACCAGCAGGGCGACCCATGGTGGACAGGTTTCAGCTGAGTTTCTACCCTATAAGAAGCACTAAGGAGAAGGACAGGCCTACCCTACTCTCAAAACAATTAGCCACTGAAAACCTTATGAACAGCAGAAAAACACTGTCAGATATAGTGCTAGAAAATGAGCCCCCCAGGTAGGAAGGCACTCAAAAGATGACTGAGGAAGAGTTGCCTCCTCAAAATAGAGTCGACCTTAATGATGGAAATGGAGTAAAGCCCCAGCGAGTAAAGCCATTTGCTGGTGTGGCTTGACTCAAAATAAGGAGGAGCAACTGTAAACATCCATTAATAATTGGAACGTAGAATGTACATAATATGAATCTAGGAAAATTTGAAATCATCAAAAGGGAAATGGAGTGCATAAACATCCACATTCTAGGCATCAATGAACTAAAATGGACAGGCATGGGCCATTTTGAGACAGATAATGAAATGGTCTACTATGCTGGGAATGACAACATAAATGGAAATAGAGTTGCATTCATCATCAAAAAAGACATCTCAAGATCTTTCCTGAAGTACAATGCTGTCAGCGATAGAATAAAATCCATATACCTATGAGGAAGGCCAGTTAATATGACTATTATTCATATTTACACACCCATCACTAAGGACATAAATGAAGATAGGGAAGATTTTTACCAGGTCTTGAAATCTGAAATAGATAGAACATACAATCAGGATGTACTGATAATTATTGGTGACTGGAATGCAAAAGTTGGAAACAAAGAAGGCTCAGTAGTTGGAAAATATGGCCTTGATGACAGAAACAATGCTGGAGATCGCATGATAGAATTTTGTCAGACCAATGACCTTTCCATTGCTTCACCAACATAAATGGTGACTGTACACATGGACTTCACCAAATGGAACATATAAGAACCAAATTGACTACATTTGTGGGCAGAGATGATGGAAAAGCTCAATATCAAATGTCAGAACAAGGCCAGGTGCTGATTGTGGATCAGACCATCAACTGCTTATATGCAGGATCAAACCGAAACTGAGGAAAATTATAACAAGTATATGACAGCCAAGGTATGACCTTGAGTATATCCCACCTGAGTTCAAAGACCAACTCAAGAAGAGGTTTATGCATTAAGTACTAATGACAGAACACCAGACAGGTTGTGGTATGACATGAAAGACATCATTCATGAGGAAAGCAAAAGGTTATTAAAAAGATGGGAAAAAAGGAAGAGACTAAATCACATGTCAAAAGAGACTCTGAAACTTGCCCTTCAAAGACGAGCAGCTAAAGTCAAAGACAGACATGATGAAGTTAAAGAAATAAACAGAAGATTTCAAAGGGCAGCTGAAGAAAGCAAAATCAAATATCATGACATGTGCAAAGAGCTGGAGACAAAAAACCAAAAGGGAAGAACATGCTCTGTGTTTCTCAAGCTTAAGGAGTTGAAATAAAAATTCAAGCCTTGAGTGGCAATAGTGAAGGATTCTATAGGGAAAATTAAATGATACAGGACAACAAAAAGATGGAAGGAATACACAGAGTCACTATGCCAAGAGAATTGGTGGATGTCCAAGCATTTCAAGAGGTTGCATATGATCAATAACCAATGGTACTGAAGGGTGAAGTGGAAGCTGCCTTGAAGGAATTGGCAAAACACAAGGATCTAGGAATTGATAGAATACCAATAGAGATGTTTCAACAAACGGATGCAGCACTGGATGTGCTAACATGTTTATGCCAAGAGATTTGGAAAACAGCTCCCTGGCTAACTGACTGCAAGAGATCCATATCTGTGCCTATTCTCAAGAAAAGGGATGCAACTGAATGTGGAAACTATCAAATCATATCATTAATATCACATGCAAGCAAAATTTTGCTAAAGATCATTCAAAAGCATATCAGCAGTAGATAGACAGGGAACTGCCGTAAAATTAAGCTGGATTCAGAAGAGGGCATGGAACCAGGGACATCATTGCTGATGCTAGATGGATATTGGGCAAAAGCAAGGAGAGACTACAAGAAAGATGTCTATCTATGTTTTATTGACTATGCAAAGGCATCTGACTGTGTGGATCATAATAAATTATGGATAACATTGCAAAGAATGGGGAAACCAGAGCACTTAATTGTACCCATCAGGACTGTCTACATGGACCAGGAGACAACTGTTTGAACAGAACAAGTAAACACTTCCTGTTTAAAGTCAAGAAAGGTGTGCATCAGGGACGTATCCTTTCATGGTACCTCTCCAATTGCTACGCTAAGCAAATAATCTGAGAAGTTGGACTTGATAAAGAAGAACTTGGCAACATGATTGGAGGAAGACTCATTAACAACCTGCATTATGCAGATGACACACTCTGCCTGCTGAAAGTGAAGATTTAAAACACTTACTGATGAAGATGGAAGAACACAGCCTTCAGTATGGATTGCACCTCAACATCAACAAAAATCCCTACAATGAGGTCAGTAAGCAACTTCACGATAGACAGAAAAAAGATTGAGGTTGTCCGAGATTTTGCTTTACTTGGTTCTATGATCAACACCCATGGAAGCAGGAGTCGAGAAATCAAAAGATGCATTGCACTGGGAAAAGCTGTTGCAAAAGACCTCTTTAAGGTGTTGAAAAATACAGATGTCACATTGAAGATGAAGGTGCCCCTGACTCATGCCATGATATTTTCAGTCACATGTTATGGTTGTGAAAGTTGCATATTGAATAAAGGAGACAGAAGAAGAATTGATGCTTTTGAATTATGGTGCTGGAGATGAATATTGAATACGCCATGTACTGCAAAAAGAACCAACAGATTGTCCTAGAAGAAGTGCATCCAGATTGTAAGGATAGCTAGATTGATATATTTTGGACATGTAGTCAGGAGGAGCCAATCCCTGAAGAAGGACATCATGCTTGGAAGACTGGCAGGTCAATGAAAAAAAAGGAAAACCTTCAACTAGAACGATTTGACACAGTGTGTACAACAACGGACTTACACATAAATAAGATTGTATGCCTGGTTCAGAATTGGGGAGTGCTACACTCTGTTGTACATTGGATCACTAGAAGTTGGACCTGACCCAGGCGCCTAACAACAACACAAGCTAGTTCAGTTTCTAGTCCTGTCTGGTTGGCCGTGAGGAGCTCTCTCTTGCCTGCTGCATGCTGCCTGCAACCCAGCCAGTTATCACTTCTTCACCCGCTGGATCCAGTGGCTGCCCCTCCAGGCGTGGGCAGGTAGAACGGATGCTATGGAGTAGCCTGCGGTGGCCAGATGGGCTGGGGAGGACTGGCCAGTGAAGAGTTTACTCTCTGGTCATCAGACTTTGCAACTACCCCACCCTGCTGCAGCAGAGCCACTGCACCTGAAGATGTGCAAACGAGGGTACAAGGCTGCTTTCCTTAAGGCATTCTTTACAAAAGGCGGGTGCTGGAACTGGCCTACAGGCTGCTACAGAGTTGGCCAACCTCTGATGTAGACCTCAGTGGGTTTGCATCCACGAAACCTTAACGCCGAGCACAGGGAGACAGTCTCCCCTGCTCACTAATGGTCTCGTTGAATAAACACTTTCATGCGTTTCCAAGGAATCTCAGCTGATTCTGCGGTGTTCTGAGCCACTTGCTAACCTCCTCTGCAAGCAAGGACTGCGTTTCCTCTCAAATGTTTATGGTAGTGTGCTTTTGAGAACATGTAGGAAGCAGCAGGCTGGGATTTAGCTCAGTTGGTAGAGCGCTGCTCTGCAGTCTCTGAGGTCCCGAGTTTGATTCCCAGCACCGCAAAAATGGGAGAAGGACGTGGCAATCCACTCTCAAGGCAATCCCCAAACAGTCAGCCATTGAAAACCCTATGAGGGTTGCTATGAGTTGGACACGACTCGACAGCACCTATCAATAACAACGAGGAAGCAGCCGGCAGAGGTAGTAATTAACAGCAGCTCCCTGACTTGGCCTCCTGCACAGGGCTGGGCCAGGCCTGCAGGATAACAGTGGCTTTGGTTTCCCATGGACACTGGGCACTGGTGGAGTCCACCTGGTCCTCCAGGGTAGGCAGAGGTCCATGGCTATTGGTGCTGTTACTCGCTGGATTTTCCTTTTCTCATTTGAGTTTTACTTTTTGCTGAGTGAATATTGTGCCTGCCTGGTGACTTTTTTTTTTTTTTTTAGCATCTGTTGAGTCAGAAGACATTTTTTCTTGACTTTCCTGACACACTTTGTCATTCCACCTGGTTTTGAAATATTAAACGCATTTTCCCTCATTATATAAAACCTACACTCTGCATTGTATCCTTGTCTTTTTTAAGGCCTGGAGAATTCAGGGTGCTGTGGTTTCACGTGGCATGCATCAAGTGTGTCAGCTCCTCCACTACCCCCAGGAAGGCATGTAGCAGGGGCAGGGGCCCCCAGATGGGTTGCAGACCCTAAGACAGATGGGATGCACAGGGCGTCAGGGGGACCCCGACATCACCCTGCCCACATCAGAGTCAAAGATCCCCATGCAGGGAGGTGACTTTGCTGGTGCTTTCTCCTTTGAGGACATTTCTGCAACCGCAGCTTCCCCACCTCCTAGTATGAATGGGGCCATCTTCCATGCTTCCTGGTATTCGGGGAAAAGAAAACTGTACACTAAAGATTTTTAAAATGTGCCAATCAAACCGTCCCAGCAGGGAAATTTTACTGAAGAATGTTCACTTCTTCTGCTCCTGCAGTTATTTTTGGTAATCTCTCCCTAAGAAAAATCAAGTACGTAATCCAAACGTCTGGGTTTAGGGCTGAGCACACCAGCGTGCACGTGCTCTGAACAGTCGGAGACGCTCTGTGTGCTGTGAGCTTCTTTTCTCCTTTGAGATTTGTTTTCTGACCTTTGAAAAGTACCTTCAGCGGAGGTTTTTAAATCCCGCATTTTTGTAGGCTTGTCAAAGGTGCAGTGATCAGTTCCACGTGTTCCTTGTCAAATTTATAAATCTTTCTTTTGCATCTTTAGTAGTTATTTGCTGCTCTTTTTGGAGTGTTGTTGTTGGTGGTGGTAGGTGCCGTCGAGTCGGTATCCCACTCATAGCAACCCTCATAGGGTTTTCAATGGCTGACTGTTTCGGGATTGCCTTGGGTGTGGATTGCCAGGCCCTTCTCCCATTTTTGCGGTGCTGGGAATGGAACTTGGGACCTCAGAGACTGCAGCGCAGTGCTCTCCCAACTGAGCTAAATCCCAGCCGCTTTTGGAGAGTGGCTTTCTGCTAATCTAGGCTATATTCGTTGTTTCTGACTTGAAAATAACGACAGGTAAAGACATATACATCAGTGAGTCCGTCTTTCAGTGCACGTGCAAATATACTGTGTGTTATTTCCACTATGTGGTGAAGGAGACACTAGTCACCAAAATACAGATGTGTGACTGGCCTGTGCCACCTAGTTCAGATCACACCCACACTGTGGCTCACTGGCTCCTACCACAGCCCCAGAAGGCAGCATTTTGCCCACTTTATATGTGTGGGGACTGAGGTACAGTGAGCCAAGTTGGCTGAGTTGGCCAAGGGTAGCTGCTCTGCCCAGGACTGCGCCCCAGCAGCGTGGCTTCCCACCCTCACATGACCTTGTGTGACTGCCTGCATGTTTTAAGTTCATCCTGAAATTGACAAATCATAAGAAGATACCGGGCTGGGATTTAGCTCAGTTGGTAGAGCACTGTGCTGCAGTCTCTGAGGTCCCGAGTTCAATTCCCAGCACCGCAAAAAATGGAGAAGGACCTGGCAATCCACTTCCAAGGCAATCCCGAAACAGCCATTGAAAACCCTATGAGGGTCACTATGAGTTGGATACGGACTCGCCAGCACCTAACAACAACAACAACAACAAGAAAATACTGGGTTCTCAGTTTGGTATCTCTTGGGGTGGTTTTAGACAAGAGTGTATTTTGACTGGAAAAGAAGGCAGGCACATTTCTTCTCTTAGGAAGGTTTAACTTTTGACTTGGTTTATGGTTGTTTTTAGAGATTTTGAAAACAATAAAAATTAGGAATAGCCTTGTTTGTATGCCGCAGTTTCAGTATGTAACTGAAAATTCAGTCTTAAAAAGTTTATTCCTCTAAAACCTTGGCCCTGCTTCTTTCTATTGCTATTATTGATGGCGTTTACTTGATGTTCACATAGGTTTGGGAACTGTTTAACTTTCAAATTAAAATCGTGTTTCTGGCCATTTTATTTGTCATTGTGTTGCCATAATCTATGCCTGTGCACTGTGCTAATTGGTAGCGTAAAGGATCTGAATGTGACACTTGTTTTTTTCACTTTGGTTTTCACTATGATGTAGAAATATGCATTAGTAAGTAACTGCACCAATATATAACATCATAGTGGTCCAATTTAATATATTTTCTCTCTCAATTTCCTTTCAATTGCATCTACCTGGTGTAGCTTTTTAAATTTGCTTTTTGCTTTTAATTTACTTTTGCCTTTGGAAGGTTCCACATATTTCGCTGTTTTGAACACCTGGTTTGACAGTCTTTGCCTTTTAGTAGAGGCAGCTGACCCATTTACATTTATTGTCATTACCGACAGGGAGGTTCTGCTCCCAGTACTATGCTCCATGCTGATTCTGTTTGCCTCCTCCTGTGGTTCACCTCACCTTTCCACTTGTGCACAGAGTCCATTTGCCTTTTAGTCTGCCTTGCTTTACAGAGATGATGTCTTTACTTCTGACAGTGGCAGCTTTTAGCTTTACCTTAACCAAATGCATTCTGGATGATGAGACCTTTTCTTTTCTCTCTCTCTCTCCTTTTTGGGGGTACTTGGGAGTTGAACCCAAGGCTTCATGCAGAGTTTGCAAGCACTCTACCACTGAACTGCACCTCCAGTCAGTTTCTGATTTTTTATTTTGAGAAAGGGTCTTGCTAAATTGCATAAGGCTGCCTCTGGCCTCCAACTTGTGACCCTCCTGCCTCTGCCTCCTGCGTCACCACGATTACAGGTAGGCACCACTGCACCTGGCCTGAGGCTGTTTCTTTATGGACTTATCCCATCACGGTTCCTTCTGAGCCAGGGGGAGGTGCTGGGTGACTCTCCCCACTCTGCTGCTGCCAGCTCCCCACAGCCACCCTTAACCAGAGCAGCACCACAGCATCGTTACCCACCATTTGCTTTCCACAACACATGGACTGTATTAAGTAACAGTGCTGTAGACTTCTATTTAATTTTTGTAGTCCTAGAGACAGGAATTATATTTTTCCTTATTTTTTTTCTTTTGAGACAGAATTCTACTATGTTGCCCAAGCTGGCCCTAAACTTGTGATCCTCCTGCCTCAGCTTCCTAAGTGCTGGGAGTGCAGACCTGCCCCACCGTGCCTGGTGACAGGAATTGTTTATGTCTGGGTTCCTACAATTAATTGGTATCTGTGGTCACCAGGACCCGTTCAATTTTCTACCCCTGATCTGATGTCTTTCTTCATTGGCCTGAATGCAACTTGCACACACTTTTCCAGGAAAAAGTATGTGAGTGGTATACTTTCTACGGGGCTGGGATTTAGGTCAGTTGTTAGAGCACTGCGCTGCAGTCTCTGAGGTCCTGAGTCTGATTCCCAGCACCACAAAAATGGGAGAAGGACCTGGCAATCCACTCCCACCCGAAACAGTCAGCCATTGAAAACCCTATGAGGGTAGCTATGAGTCAGATACCAACTCGACAGCACCTAACAACAACAACAACAACAACATTTGGGGCTGGGATTTAGCTCAGTTGGTAGAGCTGCTCTGCAGTCTCTGAGGTCCCGAGTTCGATTCCCAGCACCGCAAAATGGAAGAAGGACATGGCAACCCACTCCCAAGGCAATCCCGAAACAGCCATTGAAAACCCTCTGAGGGTCTCTATGAGTCGGACTCAACTTGACAGCACCTAACAACAACCTAACAATACCTTCTACATCCTCGAAAATCTGTCCAATTTCTCCCCTTGCCCAAGACAATGAGAAAGAGGACTTAATTCCTACCAGAGTCTCTTTTTCAACCCAAACACAGCAGATGGCCCTCCGTTTGTCCTCTGGCTCTAGGTCTCCCTGAGGGCAGAGGACAGCTGGCGTCTCTGTAGGCTCTGTGGATTCTCCATGTCCTGTCTTTATTAGTTTTTCTCACTATCACCCGGGAGATTGTCACACAGGTTTCCTTTATCCTTTAAACTCAGACATTGCTGTGCGATGCCAGGTCCAGGACTGTTTGTTTCTAATGGGAGCCCACCTTCAGCTCAGGAGGGTGCACAGGGGGTCTTCCAACACCGTGCTTCAGCCCTAATCTTGTCCTTTCCCTTCTGGCCAGCAGGGCTTCCCCGCAGGCGCACCCACCCTTCTTTGGTTGGACGTCCACCTCTGTGCCCACAGCTGCCACCCTCTTCTCTTGGTGCCACATCTTTGCTGTTTCCTGTGAATGATCTCCTGGTTTAAGATGAGCCTCCCACCGCCGTTTCGATTTTCCGTAGTGCCATTTCTGTTATTTGTAGCTTCCAGGACACATCTAAATTCCGCCCTCGCTCGTCTCCATCTTTGTATTCCTCTCGGGGCTCTGTCTGGCGCAGGCCCTCCTCTGTTTTCGGCCGTGGCCTCTGCATCTGCACGGCAGTTTTGGCCTTGGGGACCTCCAGGCACCATGAGCAGCACCTCCGGAGGCCGTGACTCTACCTGAGAGGGCCAGCAGCTCTGCCCTGCCCCTCGCCTCCCTTGGCTGGTGCCCACTTTTCCCAGGCGATTGCTGGAGTTTTGGCGTTGATGCCTTTTCACCAGGCAGAGGCCAGAGCTGGCCTGGAAGCCGCCACATCTTCAGGCTCCTTGTGAGCTCTCATGTGTGGTGGGGAAGTCCTGTCCCTCCAGGCTGGCCCTGGGGACGTGCAGAGACTCATGTGGCACCAATGTGCTTCCCCAGTGCGGGTGGCCCAGGGCTGGGCTCCCTGCTGAGACGTCAGGTTTCTGTCACAGCTGGGAAGTTGACGCCCTTTGGGTGCAGGGAACCGGATGGAGGAGCACAGGCCAGGGACACCCGATCCTCTCGCTGGCTCCTGCCCTGCACAGGAGGCTCTTCCAGCAGAACTCAGTTGTGCCCCCGGCTCCCCTCCCTGCAGGGGCCGGTCTCTGCCATGTTCCCCTCTGATGGCCGAGTTCTGCCTGTCACGCCCCAGGTACCAAGGCCAGGTCCAGCATGTCAAGGAAGCCGCGGGTTCTTCTGCGCCAGGGAGGTGCCAGGCACAGCTGGGTTTGGAGGCCACACGGCAGCGTCCGCTCTCATGCGGTGCCTGGGGGCTGACGGGTCCTCAGGGGCTCATGGGATTCTTTTCCTTCCAGCCAGGATGCTGCTGGCAGCTGTTCTTATTTCAAACCCCACCTGAAGCGGGGAGCGGCAGAGCTGGGAGGCCGGCACAGCCCGCCACTGTGCGCTTCAGAATCTACAGCCGCTTCCCATGAAGACTGTCGCCTCCTCCCTCCAAGTACAGGGCGGGGGCTGTGGTCAAGGGGAGGAAGGCCACCACCCTGCCACTCACCTGGTCCCCATCTCTGGAAACCTCACCCGTTGGGTATTCACGGGTCCTGCAAGAACCTGAAGCCACCTGGGCCAACACTGCACAGAGCAGATCCCAGCAGAAGCCAAGCAGCCTGTGTGAGATGCAGGACACAGCGGACTGCGCTGCCCCCGGAGCAGAGGCGGGTGGTCAGACCTCCAGACGGGAGTGCTCCAGAATGTTCTGGACCTCTCCCAACAGAGACCTCCTTGGAGTCACAGCAGCCTTTCTGCTCTGACCCTGCTTTCCCCACCCTGACAGCCAGAGAGGGCAGCCTGGGGCTCCCTCCTCCCTTCCTCAGAAAAGGCACCTGAGGCTCAGGAAAGCAGGCTGATTCCCCGGGTACCTGCCTAGGACTGCTGAAGAAACGTCATCCCTGGGCAGGGACCCTCGGGTCTGACTGGCATGTGCTCTTGGCACCACTGGGTAGCCCTGGGAGGCGGGGCCAGGGGTGACCATATGCCGCCCACTAGGGCTGAGATGCATGCTGTGGTCCCTTGGGAGGGGACGTTTCGGGCAGCCAGCAGCAGACCCAGGGCAACAATGATGGTGGTGAGCGCCAGGGCTGGGATTTCATCCTGACACCCGCATCACCCGCCAATCTGGTTTAACAGGGAGTTGGCGTTTAACGCATGTAGATGGAGACATCAATCCTTTTATTGCATTTTTTCTTCTTTTTTCTTTTCTTTCTTTCTTTTTTTTTTTAATTCATGGCACTTGGGGGTTGAACCCAGGGCCTTGCACATATTTTGCAAATGCTCTACCAGTGAGCTGCACGCCCAGCCCACTTTTTTTTTTATCTTGAGGCAGAGTCTCCCTAAGTTACACAGGCTGCCCCTGACTTTGAAGTCTTGATCCTCCTCCCTCTGCCTGCTGAGTAACTGGGATGACATTGTGACACTGCACTCCGCTCTTCTATTTCATTTTTAAAGACGGATCTTTAACAAACATCTTTCCCAAATGCCGGGCTGGGATTTAGCTCAGTTGGTAGAGCGCTGCTCTGCAGTCTCTGAGGTCCCGAGTTTGATTCCCAGCACTGCAAAAATGGGAGCAGGACGTGGCAACCCACTCCCAGGGCAATCCCGAAAACAATCAGCCATTGAAAACCTTATGAGGGTCACTGAGTCAGATACCGACTCCATGGCACCTAACAACAACAACTTCCAAATGCCATTCCTCCTGGGGCACTCGGAGGCTGTGAGGAAGGGGCGGCCAGCAGAGCCCCTCCTGCCTGCTGTTCTCTCCACCCGTAGAGCTGGCTGAGAACTGGTGATGTCTGGACACACTGGGTGCATCCATCCTGACAGAGGGGACCTGCTCAGTGACCTGGGGCCTGGGAGTAAGGGGCAGGGTGGGTGGGTGGAGGAGGGCTTGGCCTCTGGAGGGGTGAGGAAGGAGCTGAGGCCGTCACAGATTTCACAATGTGCGCGCTGACTTATTCTCCCATTTTACACTCGCAATCTCATTTTTCCCAGTACAGCCAAGAAGAACTGAGCTTTGTCCTTTGTGAAAAGATAAACCCCTGAGCACTTCAGCCGTGAGATCGTAAGACCGTCTCAAACCAAGGGAGGAAAACACACTCCCGGCACACTGCCAGCAGCACCCATCAGGACAGAGAGGGGCCCTTTCCTGTGGGAAGTAGCCACACCTGTCAGGGACCAGGCCAATAGGTGACAATAATTTCAGGGGTTCCGGGTGCGGTGGCGCACACCTGTAATCCCAGCAGCTCAGGAGGCAGAGGCAGGAGAATTGCAAGTTTGAGACCAGAGGTAGTCTGTGTCACTTAGCGAGGCCCTGTCTCAAAAAGTAAAAGGAATTGGCGGGGGTGCAGCTCAGTGGTCCAGCACTTGCAAAGCATGCAGGTGTGAGGTCCTGGGTTCAACCCCCAGTGCCACAAAACAAACAAACAAACACAATAGCTTCAGGGTCCCTTGTCAGAGGGTCTCACTCGTGTGTCTGACTCCACTGTGTGCAGTCTAGGGGTTCTGTTCAGGGCTCCAAAGCAGTCTTCTGGAACATTGCATGGGCTGCCTTCCTCTAGAAGGTGCCCAGGCCATGCAAGTGGGCTTCCCAGAAATACACCCAGAACCTGGGGACCTACAGTAGCTTCACAGCCACGTGCCCACGTTGGGGCCAGGCCAGGCCATCCCTCTCTATTGCCAGTGTGAAAACAGTAAACGCTGGGAGAATGTGGGCTGTCAAGAAGTGGCCCCTGCCAGAAACTAAGCTCCACCTCCCCTGGAAGCTCTGTCAGCCGGCTCCCCTGCCTGGGAGCAGGATGGTGTCCAGACAGGATGCTCCCTCCCCTCTCAGCTGTGCCCTGAAGGATGTGAGCACCTGGCCGTGTCTGCACAGGTAAGTGGAGCGCCCCCTGCCGTTTGTCCAGCGAACACCTCGGAACTCTCTAAGCAACGCGCTAGACACTGGCGCACCCAAGTGGGACCAGCGGGCACCAAGAATGACCTTGCCAGGGACCCTCAGTGTGTCCATGGGCTACCTGAGGTCAGAGGTCACGTGGTTCAGCCTTGTACCTCAGACTTACATGGCCAGAATGTGCAAAGTGGGTGGAAAGAGGGGAGGAAAGGGGAGGCAGGGGAGGAAAGGGGCGGGGCTGAGCATGTGACCCAACTGCACTTTCCAGGCCCCGCCCTGGAAAGACTTGACCTTCACCCTCGCAGGAACCCTTACCCACCCTGGTGCAACCTCCAGCAGAGTGTGCAGTCCCTGGAGAGGCTGCAGGTCACCTTCCTGGCCCAGGCATCCCACCCCTTGGCGGTGAGGTCGCCCCACACCCACCCGATTGTATAACGGACTCTGATCTCCCGTTCCCCACTGGCCAGCTTCTCCAAATTTCAACCATTCGCCATTTACGTATTTAAGACCATTCAAAGAACAACTGCTTTAAGGAAAATTGAGACTAATGCGGCACAATTACAGTAAACAGCAGCCCGCGCCTAATGTCTCCGATTACGAAAAATGCCGACACAAATGATGGGGGCTTGGTCAAACCAATCTTTTTGTTTCTGGGCTCATTTCTGCAGAGAAAATGAAGAATGTCACTGCTTCCAATCCTAGTTGATAGGGCGCCACCGTATACGTTTTGTTTACACACGGAATCTATTAAAATGTCCAGCTATTACTGCGGTGATGAATAGCTGTGATTCAGGAGAACACAGAACGGATTGCAGACAGGGATCAGAGTAATGGCTCGGTGTTTTTCATTGTTTGTGCAGAACAAAGATTAGCTGGGGTGCAGGTGCCGGGTTCCTGTGGACGGAGCGCCCGTGGCACACCTCGCCTCTCACACCACTTTTAATCCTCAGCCTGCTTTGCCCTTGCGAGGACGTCACCTTCCGAGAGAACCCACATCGATCTGAAGTGCTGGGCTGTCTGGGCACACGGCCGCCCTGCCCCCTCCGACAGACAAGGGAGGATTTTCTCCCTCTTCCTCGGGCCGTCTCCCCTACCTGGCAGGCTGCTGGTGCCCCTTGAGCCAGCGGCCTCCCTGTGCCCTGCTGGCCAGTCCTCACTCTGCCCAGTTTGGGGTCCATCAGGCCCCTTTGAGCACCAGCTGACCACACTCAGGATGGTGGTGGCCTCTTAGCTCTGGCCCATGGGGGCCAGCTTGCTGCAAGGTACACAGGAACTGACCGTCCTATCCTTTCTCGTGTCTCTCTGTCTCACTATGTGGCCCAGGTGGCCTCATACTCATGATCCTCTTGCCTCAGTCTCCAGAGTGCCCATTGCATCCCTAGGCTCTGTGTCCTGCGGCCCCCACAGCTCTGGGCCCTGGCATCAGGTCTGTGGTGGGGGAGCCAAGCAGGTACAGGAAGGAGGAGCGGGCGCCACGGAGAGATCGGCGCAGGCCCGAGGCTGTCAGAGGGGCTCGTCAGCCTCCAGCCCCACGCGGCATTCGGAGAATCTCCAGGGGAAAGTCTGATAGTTCACTCGAGTCAAATCCGTCACCCCTCCTGCTCATGCAGGCTCCCTCCTCGGGGACACCCTCCAAGGGCCCCGCCTGCCCTTGAGATGACCTCATAGCACAGTCTCATTCCCTGATCCCCCTCTCACCGGGCTGAGGTGTGGCTCTGCTGGCAGAGCACTGCTCCACACTCTCTGAGGCCTGGGGTTTGATCCCCAGCACTGCAAAAATGGGAGAGGGATGTGGCAACCCATGCCTGAAAACAATCGCCAATCAGTCAGCCAGTGAAAACCCTCACACACGACTCGATGGCATCTGACCACAATAATCATCCCCCTGTCGTTCTGACAGGATTTCTGGAGCCCAGCTTCATCCTCCGTGCATCTTGGGCAGGCCCTGACCCTTTGTGGACCTGCCACACGTGGACAGAGAAGACCCTGTGCTGTCTGAAGACCCGCTGTCCCTGGGAGTGGCCGGGGTTCTCTCAGCAGCACCTCAGGCCTGCAAACAGGTCACGTGTGAGGCCCATGTGACTCGCAGGAAACTGGATCAACCCAGAACCCTAGACTGTCCTCTGCAATTGTCTTTGTCGCGCCTGGCTTCCTTTGTGCCCACGTGCCCAGAGACCCAGGGGCAAGTTCAGGGGACACCAGCTTAGGAGCTCAGCTTGCCCAGTGTGTTCCCCTGGAACCAGAGACTCAGCTGTCCTGGAGGGAGGGGCTGAGGGGGAAACCCCACAGCTGGGACCTGTGCCTGGGGGCTGAGGCCTGCGCTCTGCCGTCCCCATCTGTGTGCCATAAACCTGCCAGAGCCTCGCAAAGGCACAGCCTAGAGCTGCAGAGCCTTGCAGATGCTGCCTGGGACGGGGACGCTTGTCGGGGAGGTCGCGGGGCATCCAGCAGATGCTCACAGGCCTGTGGTTGTTGGGTGGCAGGCCGAGGCCTCTGGCCCTTAAAACTCCCTCTGCTTCATTCGGACCAGAATGGGTTTCTCTCATTAGTTTTCAAAACAAGAAGGGGAACGGGAGCGGAGACTCAGGCTCATAAGCCTCTGATGGCCAGACGGCTCATTCCAGAGGAGAGACCTGGGTGCTGCCGGCCCGCTGGGAGGCGCCGTCCTGACTCATCGGCAGAAGTCACAGCTGGACTCGCGTTTCCTCCACTCTGGGAACATCCCAGAGGATGCTGGGAACACACAAACCAGCGAAGCAGAGACCGAGCGAGTTGGGGCGGGCGGCTCCAGCCTCAGGGGGGCTGACAGGGTCTGTCCAGCTAGAGCTAAGGATGTGGTGATAAAGTCATCCTGGGTTTAGTTGTTGTTGTTAGGTGTCATTGAGTTGTGCCTGACTCACAGTGACCCTTCTAGGGTTTTCAATGGTTGACTGTTTCGGGATTGCCTTGGGAGTGGATTGCCACATCCTTCTCCCATTTTTGTGGTGCTGGGAATCGAACTCAGGACCTCAGAGAGACGCTCTACCACCTGAGCTAAGCTGAGAGCCCACCCGGGGACACTACATCAGGCCATGGGAGAGAGACACACCCTGCACCCACATCCCTCAGTCCAGGGAACCACCACGAGGGAGCCACTGCCACCACGAACAGGGGACAGGCTGCAGGTTTCCAGTGACAGCAGAGGGAGCAGGGCACAGGGGGACAGGCAGGGTGGGGGAGGCCCCAGGACTGCTGCAGGCAGGAAGCCACCGGGCAGAAAATGCCGAATGGGTGCCTGGTGACCTCACAGTGCTGCAGGGAGGTCTGGCCAGAACTGGGGGACGCCTGGTGAAGGGGGACCAGAGCCTGGCTTGGTGGCGCCCCAGAGCAAGATGATGGCCTGCTCCCGGGGGGGCTTGGATGGGCAGACAGAAGGCGATTAGACCCCGAGGCTGGCTAAGCTGCACCCATCTTGCTGCCGACTTGGAGTCAGTGAGTGGGGCCGTGGACTGGCCTGCCGAGACTCCTCTTCTTCTCTCCACACAGGGGCTGCCTGTGCCTCCACACAGCCTGGCGTCATCCTGCAGGAGCCCTGGGCCCCCAACCCATGGCTGCAGAAGCAGAGCTTGCACCTGCTGTGCGGGGCTGGACATAGCCTCGGCATCCTAGGGACAAATCACACCAGGAGCCCAAAAGTCCATCCTGACTGCCACCAAGCCTCACGCCTGCCCCGCCACGCCGATAGTCACGGAGCCCCATTCCGTGGACTACATACCCCTCTGGGCCCCGTCCCTGCTCTGACTCAGACCTCTCCTCTGCAGCCATAACCTGCTGCAGCCACTTGGACACCCGCCAGCCAGAGCTGGGCCTTGCGGACAGCTCTCCGTGTCCCTGAGGATGACGTCACTCTGGGCCCGCTGCAGCCTTGGGCATCCTATCGCTCAGTCCTGATGATGTCCCAGACCCTTGAACCCCCAGGAAAACAGCTGTTCCGGGTGCTGCGCCAGAAGACAGGGCCCGTGTGGACGGACTCTCCCGCCGGCCCCGTGGCTGATTCAGAAGCCACGCTGGTGCTCCACGTGGGGCTTTCCACGGTAGGGGCTCTGTCCACCCTGTGAGCTACCGGCTTTCTCCAAGTGTCGGCTGCTGTGGCTGGCAGGTCGCAGGGCCTGTGGCACGGGGTGGGATGAGCCCCTGCCTGCAGATCCCTGTCCGCTGGGAAGCGGCCGCGTTCTGAGGTCTGTGCGCTTGCACATGACCTATTTCTTTTTTTCCCCTCCGAGTTTCTGGGATTATTTGTTCCCCTCTCCAGTGACCTGCAGTTTCACGCTGGTCGCTTTAGGACGGGGCTCTATTCACTGGTTTCCTGGGCCTCCGTGGGTGCTCTCACTGGGGAAATCCACGTCTTTCAGTCCTGGGCATGTTTTTAGAAAATCCTTCTTTGATCATTTCTCCCTCTTCTTCATCTATCTCTATTTTGGGAATCTTACATTCTTTAGATCTCCTGAACCAATCTTCTGACGATCTATGTTTTTCTTTTTTTATTTTTCATATCTTTGGGGAAAAAAAGTCTCTGGTTTTCTGAAAGATTTCTTCTTCAGCGTGACATTCCAAATTTCTTCCTGGATTTTCAATAAGTTCTGTTATTACACACACACACACACACTCACATACACATGAAACATATGTGCACCTATATATATATATAGATAGATGTTATTGTTAGGTTGGTATGTGGTTTCATACAAGGGTCATCTATGGGTCTATAAGTTGAAGACTTGGGGATTGGCTTCGGGAGACCACCAGTTTCCTGGGTACCTGGGCCAGGCTGGGAGGAACAGGTCAGCTGGGACAGGGCAGTAGGGGCAAGGCCGGCCTGCCCTTCCTCACGGGGTCTTAGGCTTTCTGTGGTCTCCAGCACAACCACCAGATGTCCTCTGTGGGGCTCAAGGGTCTCAGGGCCAGTGTCTAGGAATTCAAGCTAGAAGCTGCCGAAAGCCTTGGCAGGTGACAACCACACCTGCCATCTGGTCCCGCAAATTCCCGAGGCCAGCTCAGAGCCTTGGGGAGGGAAAATAGGTGTCATCTCCACTGATGAAAAGAGCAAAGGCCCTGTGGCCACCTTTGGTTCCCCTGCCTCCTCTTCCTGCATCCTGGAGGCACCTCTGATCTCTGAGGGCTGCTGCATTGGCTTTATCTTGTATGGTTTTGCTTGTGTGTGTGTGTGTGTGTGTGTGTTGCTGTTTCTTCAGCTACTTCTGCTGTTTCTGTTTCCTCTAAGCTCCTGTGCCTTTCCGTCTTTCCTCACTCCTCAAACCGATCCTTTGCTTTCCTCCATGACCAGGGGTGTGGCACGAAAGAGCCAATGGGGGTGGTGGGTTTCACAGAGGGCGGTGGGCTTCACAGAGGGCTCCGCTGGCTCCCCAGCTCACAGCAGCCACAGGTTTTGATGTGGGCTTTGTAAGCTTCGTGGTTGGAACAGAGTCTCCCAGAATGGGCATCTAGAGAGCCTCAGACTCTGACCCTACTTGAAACAGGGTCTTTCCGGATACATCTAAGGATGTGGTGATGAAGTCACCCTGGGTTTAGTTGTTGTTGTTGTTGTTAGGTGCTGTTGAGTCATGCCCAACTCATAGCGACCCTCATAGCGTTTTCAGTAGCGACCCTCATAGGGTTTTCAATGGCTGACTGTTTCGGGATTGCCTTGGGAGTGGGTTGCCATGTCCTTCTCCCATTTTTGTGGTGCTGGGAATTGAACTCAGGACCTCAGAGACTGCAGAGCAGCGCTCTACCAACTGAGCTAGATCCCAGCCTGGATTTAGAGTGGACCCTAAACCCAACCCAAAGAAAGGTGAGCAAGGTTGCACAGAGGAGGCCGGGTGACAATGGAGGCAGAGACTGCAGGTGTGGTGAGCAGCCTGACATGTGGAGACAAAGAAGATGCAGGGGGCCCCATGGATCCCGTCTCCAGCCACTGGCCTGACACCTTCACGTTCTGCTGTGTTCAGTGGCCCAGCATGGGGTGGCTGCGTATGGCAGCCACAGGACCCGCGTGCAGGACGTTGCTAGGGAGAAGAGCCGCTGTCTCCCGCTGAGCCTGCTGGTGCTGTGTGGGCCTCACACCCAGCACCTCAACTTTGCCTAATAGGGTTTCTAGAAGCCACTTCCAGGCTCCGCTGTGATGGTGCCTTGGGGCACAGAGCCTCACGCCTGTGACGGTACCTTGGGGCACCAAGCCTCACGCCTGCCCGTGCCACGCCAATCCCGCCGAGTCCTGTTCCATGGACTACAGACCCCTCTGGGCCCCATGTCTACTCTGACTCAGACCTCTCCTCTGTAGCCATAACCCGCTGCAGCCACAAGGGCACTCGCCAGCCAGAGCTGGGCCTTGCGGACAGCTCTCCGTGTCCCTGACGATGATGTCATTCTGGGCCCGCTGCAGCCTCCGGCATCCTACCGCTCACTCCTGACGATGCCCCAGGCCCTTGAACCCCCGGAAAGACAGCTATCCTGGTGCTGTGCCTAGGTTTAGGCCCTAGGGCCCTGGTGGAAGCCTCCAGAAGGTCCAGGCCTTGGTGAGGTGCAGGGGCACTGTGGCCAGTGGAGGGCCAGGACCTCTCATGCAGCCTCTCAGCGGGCCTCGCACTCAGCAGAGCCTCCTACCTGTGACCCGAGCCCCTGAAGTCTGAGACAGGGGCCAGGGCCCCGTTCTGCTGCTCCGCCACACCCACTCACCGCCCACAGCCCAGCCCATGTCGCCACCATCTGTGTCCTCTCTGCCTTCCCCAGCAGAAATACACCATGTGCCCTCGTCCTGTGACAAGAGACAGGGGTCTCTAGGAGGCAGGCGAGGGCAGCGTGGGGCTGGCCCTTTTCAACTGAGGTCCAGCCAAGCACGTGCTAAGCGCCCCATGATGCCCCGCCGAGAAGCAGCGCTCTGGTGTGGGGGCCAGGAGTGGTCTGCTGTGCGCATGCCACCTTGGGCGAGGACCTGGTCAGCCTGTGGATCGACAGTCACTGGTCAGGGCTGGGACCATGTGGTGACTGTTTGCTCCTGCCAGGTTGCTCTGGGGAGGGGGCCCAGCCCACCTTCTCATCAATCTGTTAGTAGGGCCTCAGGCCCTCCGAATCCAAGGGTGGGGAGACCTTCCTGGGATGGACTCCCCCACCGCTGAGTTGGCAGGAAGAGCTAGGGGCACAGTTCGTGGGTGGAGTGAACACCGGCCCAAAGGTCGGCCTGGGCACGGCAAGCATTCACTGGGACAGCTGGCCGTGTGCCCAGAAAGGGCAGGACCCTCCCTACCCCAGTCTCCCTCCTGATGCCCCAGAGGGCCTCTGTGGACAGAGCCGGGCCCTGCAGGAGATGCCACCGCTGTGAGACCTCGTGATGGCGAGTGACATGCAGGCCTTACCGCAGGCCCGCTGCCCCATCGTGGGACTGCCCTGCCGCCCCAGCAGGTGGGAGCCCAGGCTGCCTGGCCGGTCAGCCACTGGCTGCAGGCCAGGTGAGAGATGGCTGGAGAGCAGACGGAGCCTCCCTGCCCTGCGTCTAACGGGGGCCCTGGCTGGCCCATGCCCCCTGCTCCTGGCCAGGCGAGGTCAGATGCCCGCCTGCCCGCGCTCAGGGCAGTGCCCTCTCTCTCTCTGCTTTTGGGGGATGTGCTTTCAGTACATCAGGCTTCTGCACAGCACTGGCTCCTAAACAGGACTCCCCAGAAAGCCCCCCAGATCTCCCACACCTCTGTGGCTGTGTCCTGCCCACGAGAACACCGCATCTAATAGCTCATTAGAAAGGCGGATTCCAACAGAGCTGGTTGATTCTGATTTAGGAGCCGGCACAGCTCACCATTGAGCAGCTTGCGATCCATAAACATCACAGAAATGTGCAGAGCAAACACTCATTAGAATATGCTGAGAGCCACTGACACGAGCAGCGCGCAGCCCCAGCCAGCAAGCACCTGCAAAGACGCGTCCTCGTGCCCAGCTGGGCGGGCCCGGAGTCTCCACCTGGCCCCCGCCAGGCTTCTCCTTCCCAGTCCCGCTGTGAGTCACACTGCCAGGGCCGGGGCAGCCAGAGCAGCGCCGAGGAACGCAGGTAGGGGAAGGGGGGCCATGGCCTGTCTCCAGTGGGCAGGAACCTCGGTTGGGTACCTGGAGGGGTAACTTGTCCGGCCCCTGGGGAGAACCTGTCACGTCCACCCGAGTCACCTGCCCTGCAGACAGGTGCCCACATCACTAAAAGGTGGTGGAGGTTGTTGTTAGGTGCCGTCGAGTCGGTATCCGACTCATAGCAAGCCTATGTACAACAAGGGAAACACTATTGTCAGTGCTTCTCTGCTGTTCACAGGGTTTTCAATGGCGGATTGATTTTTGGGAGGGGGTTGCCGGGTCCGTCTCCCAAGCCTACAGCACCTGGTGTTCCCAGGCGGTCTCCCATCCAAGTACTAACCAGGCCCAACCCTGCTTAGCTTCCGAGATCTGATGGGATCAGAGGCCACAGGGCTACAGCTGCAGGCTTCACCAAAAGGTACAGCCTGCAAAACCAGCCCAGGGCCCTGCTGTCCCCCAAGACCCCAGGGTGGTGGATCTCCCACTTTCCACAGGACCCACAGTGACACATGTCGCCTAGGTCACCGCATATGTTCCTATCAGTGGCACCCACCCTCATGACTGAGGAAGCGCCCTAACATTTCTATTCCAGGTCTTCCTCCTCCTCTTACCTGCTGATTGTGGGCCACTAAATTAACTTCATGACCCATGGATGGGGTGGTGACCCCGCACCTTGAGAAGCAGCGACCACGGAAATGCAAACAGCAGCCTGTGCCTGGGGTGTGTGTCTGGTTGACCAATGCATCTGTTTATCACGTGGAGGTGAGCAGGCCCCCTGCGGGATGGGCTGCAGGCCCCCGAGGCCCCAGGCCTGCCCTGGAACAGCCCCCACCCTGGGGGCACACAGAGGAGTGAAGACAGTGGGTGGCCTGATGAAGGGGCTGGGGGTGCCACGGTGTGGCTGGGAGGAGGAAGGCTTTGGCTGGAGGAAGGTCTAAGCCAGAAAGGGGGCTCTGGGATGGAATTATCAGTTGTCATGTGATCCCCAGGCCTCTTAAACCCAACTGATGAGAAAACCATTGTCTCAGAAAACCAATTTATGTGACGTGTGAAAGTCCACGGCGCTTATCTACCCTCTATAAAGGGTCGAGACGCAACCCTGGAGCCGGGATTGTAAGCTCCAATTCTACGGCGTCTGGCTCCAGAGATCAACCAACCTTTTAGAAAACTTGATACTGGTTTAGAAAACTTGATACAGGCCAGGGATTCCAGTAGCAGCCGGGCCCCTGACATTCCCAGAGACTCCGGAGATGCCTGGCAGGCTGAGAAGCCCAGCGTCCCTGGCCACGGCACGCAGTGGCTTGACCAGTCACCAGCATGGTGCTCGGGGTGGGAACGTGACCCTGAGCGAGGGGCGTAGGAAAGAAACCCTGAGCCCACCGCACCCCTGACCCCACTCATACAAGAGGGCATCACCCTACGTGTGGGGATGCCACCCCTGAGGAGCTGTGGGCCCTGAGACCAGACACTGCCAGGTGCCAGCTGTCCTTCCACCCTCAGGACAATGGGATTCTCCTGCTGTGGCTGGACAACACACATGCCGGCCATCTCCCTCATGACACCAATTGATACCTCCAGGGTGGACCGAGGCCAGGAGGCCCCCAACACTTTCAGGCTCTTGAGCTCTAAGACACCTGGAGCAGTCACACCAAGCCAGGCCCACTTTGGAGCTGGGCAGCCTGGCAGGTACAAACTCCCTGGTCTCTGACCACCTGGCCATCCGCAGCCCCTCACACTGTCTGGCCTCACTGGCTGGAGCTCGCCAGTCTGTGAGGCCAGAGGGGTGAAGAGCCGGCACAATCTCCACAGGTTCTCTGAGTAAAATAACTGGGGACCGTCACAGCAAGTGTTGCCAATGTTAGGGAGGTCTGTCTCGGCCCCACTGTCCTCAGCACATGGCCAGCCTCACTGTTCCAGACTGGGTGCTGACCCCTCCCGGACAGGCCCACCACATATCGAGGCCCTGACTGCTGGAGGCAGGGAACAGGCCAAGAGGCTCCTGCTTGGAACTGGGGTAGGCAACGGAGTCCTGGATTGGTTGGTAGAAAGGCCCAGTCCTGAAGGACTGAGAGGGAGTAAGAGAGCAGGTGGAGACGGGTGTCCAAGGCGCCACAGCACGCAGCAAAAGCGTCCCTCTCCGCACCAGGGTGCACCCAACAGCAAAGAAACGAGAACACAGGTGACCCTCGATATCCTTGGGGTACTGGCGCGGGGTGCCCTACAGAAAAGCAAGCCGCAGGATACTCAGGTCCCTCGTATAAAATGGCGGCCGTCGGCAGAGAGTGCACGCCCTGCTGCAGACCCATCTCTGGCTGCTCACAACAGCGAATACAAACGAGGAATGCGGACATGCATCGTGCGGCACTGCACCGCTCAGGGAACACGGACGCGGGGCCAAATCCTCACACATTCGCGCAGTGCACGTTCCCCCAGGGTTTTCACGCACAACGTGTCCACTTGGAGGATTTGGAACCCGAGGACGGCGATGGCTGACTGTACCATGAAGTCCACTGACCAGGTCCTTTTCTGGCGGCCTGACATGCTGGGGCAGGGCCCCTGGGGTCCCTCCACTTATCAGGGAGAGTCCCGGACCCCAGGGGCTTTACTGATGGCCAGCTGGGTCCACACTGAGCAGGGAGGGAGGGACAGACATGCTGACTCAGATCTGGCTGGCTTAGATGCTAGCGGGGGAAGGGGTCACTTGGGGGTGAAGAGGATCATTTGAAACTAGACGGAGGTGGCGGCCACACACCATTGTCAATCTACGAAACGCCTTTGAAGTGTTCGCTGGAAAGCATGTGGGGTGGCGCGAGCCTCACCCCAGGGAGTGAACTGGAGGCACAGCAGCCTCTGAATTAGGAGCGAGCGCCATTCCTGCCCCCACCTGGCCTGCCCTGGGGAGGAGCCCCGTGCTCTAAGGCCCCCGTCCCCCGCCAGCTCTCCTCTCGCCTTCCTTTCCACTCCTCAACTTCCCGCCCAGAGAATCCGGCGCAAACCCTGAGGTGGGGAGGCTTGTGTGCCGGGGCCCCTAGTGGGAGTCGAGTCAGGACAAGAAGGGATTCCCTAAGGGGCAGTGCAGAGGTCAAGGGTCATTGGCGGGACACTGGAGCTGCTCCTCCTGCACTGGCCTTCCTTCCTGGAAAGTCTGTGACCAGCAGGGTCCAGGGCCAGCGAGGAGCCCCAGGGGTGCCTGGGTGAGTATGGAGGCAGAGATGGTCATGTCCCACAGCCTGACGTCACATAGCCTGATGAGGCACCGAGGAGCAGGGCCTGGGAAAGCGGCAAGGACGGGGGCTCCTGAGTCAGTCCCTGTCCTTTGCCATAGCTAATCCCCCAAGCCCCTGCAGTCCCAAGGCACGCCTAGGAGGGGCAGCAGGCCAGGGAGCCAAGACGCGAGGTGAGAAAGCCCTCACTCATGGCTACGCTGAGGGCTGCCGAGGGCACGCGCCGTGGGCTTCGTCCACAGCCACACCCCAGACTGCTCAGCCACCTTGACACGGGTGACAACTGTGGAACTGGGGCCCGGGAGGGAGAGTCCCATGTCCATGTGCCACCAGGCCTCAGGCAGAGTCGAGACAGAGCCTGAGGTTCCTAACCTTCATCCCTGTGTCCCCCAAGGGGCCAGAGGTGGCCCTGGGCTGGGTGCATCCACGGCCTGCAGGGCCCACACCGGGGCGGGGGAAGGCATTCCGTGGCAGGTTAACGCACGGTGCCCGGGCCAGCTTCACGGCCCAGGGTGTTCACTCAGAGGTCTGGGCTGTTCAACCCCCGGGCCTGCTGCTGCACTCACATTTCCTGCCTGGAGAATTGTCCCCCTGGGCACCCAAACATGGACCCCCTGGGGGCCAGCGGTCCAGGGACAGAGCTATACTGCCCAGCAGGCCTTGCCTTTCCAGAAATCACTCGAACAGAGAGACACTTGGGGGAAGACCTCCCCAGACCCTCCTGCCAGGCAGCAGACGCCTCAGATGCTGCCCTTTCTGGGAACACAGGGCAGGTGGCAGGTCACACACCGCACAGGACTAGCGGTCCTGCTCAGGCCGCTAGTGCACCACAAAGCCCTCGCTGCTGCCTGGGACACCATGGGTTAAGGGTTCAAACCTGTGCAGAATCCTGGCCCACAGGAGCCAGGCAGGCGACTCACTCACTCAGCTTCCGTCCTCACTGCCTGCGCAGGGACGCTGTGATGTTGTAGCCCTGTCCTGAGCTGGGTTCAGACCTGATCTGCCTGCCCGACTGATGGGGCCGGGGGGCCGTGGCCCTCTCTGGAGTGGCCACAGCCAAGTGGCCTCCTGAACAATCTTTACAAGAGCCCATTCAGGCTCCTGCTTGGGGCGGTGAAGGCAGAAGAAAAATCCACATTTTCCTCTGGTCCAACTTGAGGGGCTGCAGCTCCCCGATCTGTGCTATCCCAGGAAGAGACTCAGACACTCAAGGAGGCCTTCCAGATCCTTCCACCAGGCCCCAGAGCCCCAGGAATTGACACTCCCTCAGCATGGAGCCTGGATGGAGGGTGACTGCAGCCACCTCCTCTTAGCCTTGGGCACAGCAAGGAAGAGCCCACGGTGGGATGGGATCGGCCAGGGAGAGGTAGGGGCCACGCCTCTGTGGACTTTGGCCTTTGGAGCACCCAGGGCCACATGCACGTGGACAAGGGCTCCCAGGGCCTACACTTCTGTAGGGAAAACTGCTCATGGTACCCAGGGCGTGTGGCAAGTGATTCACCTCAGAAAAGGAACTTCAGAGAATGGCGCAAACCAACCAGAGCCCCCTGCTCCTGCCTGCTCACGGGAAGGGCCGTTCTGGGGACCGAGCCAGGCACGGCTTCTGGAGAGAGGAGTTTGCAGTGCGCTGCGCTCAGGGGGATGGGGTGGGGGGGAGGGGCCCTGGCAGCTCTTACTTCATGTTTGGGGCCGTAGGCGAATTCTGCACAGCCCCCACCCTAACTGTGACACCTTGGAAAGTCCCTTAGTCCCCGGATGAGCTATAGAAGCTTGTCCTTAGGCCAAGAAGTATCTGAAGCGTCCCCTTGTCTGGCCCAGAAGCCAGACACCCTCGCCCACAGTGCTGTGCGTGGTTTTATCCGGGCCAATCGCTTTTCTGCTGGCTCTGTGTGCAGATGCACGGCCCCTGGGTGCACTCAAGGGCCGCCTGATCAGGGACAGGCTGTCTGGGACTCAGCTCCATGGGCTGAGTGAGGCAGGGAGGAGATGGGGCTGGCGGACTCCACAGAAGAGAGGAGCCACCGGCCGCCGCAGGTCCCACCGTGGCTACGTGGCACCCACACCCAGCGCAGGCTCCGGCGCCTGCAGCCGCCCCCCCTTCCCAGCACTTCCGCGAGGGCCACGTACCGTGGTGGTCTTTATCCGCCCGCCGGGCTGTGTGCACGTCCAGCCTGACCGGTTGATTAACAGGTCACAGCCTTCCCCCTCGAGGCACGGAAGCATGTCACACCACTGCTTGCTTCTGATAATCCGTGCTGTGGGCGAGAAGAGAGAGGCTGTCAGTGTGTTGCTGGCATGGACACGCGGACGTCCCCCAAGGGGCCTGGACATCACGGGGCAGCTCCCAGAGCGGGCCCAGGTGCAGGCGCCACCTGTCCCCAGGCAGCCCAGGGGCAGGGCGAGGGCAGCGAGGTGCCACATGTCCACGCTGGGGCTCACTCGCCAAGCCACGCCACCGCGCCTCACCCACTAGCCAGCAGTGACCGAGGTGAGCGGTGAAGACATTTTCCCAGATCACTGTTGGGGATTTTAAAATGCACCCCGTAACTAGGGTCCCTCACACTAGCCTGAGGGACTGACCTCTAGGTGACCCCAGGGCCACATCCCACTCACTCACTCCTACCCCTCCCATCCAGTGAGCAAAGATGGCCCCTGACCAGTCTGACCAGCCTGACCAGCCTGACCAGCCTCAACTACCTCAATTTTGATTGGCTACCCCTCGCATCTCAGTTAAATAACTGCCCCTACCTGGCAGGTATGACAGTTCACCTGCTGTACCTGTCAGAAATGTGCCCTGATTGGCTAACCCCAGTATACAACCCCCTGGGGACCCTATATAAGCAGGGCTCCTGGACCCCCTTCACCCCACCACTATTCACCATCCCTCAACTGCTGCCTGGACCCCATCACCTTGATCCAGTGCTCCCCAGTCCAGCAGAAGATCTCCAAGCAAGCCAACGCATCAAGAACAGGGGACCCAAAGTGCCAAAGGCTACAAGCAAGCCACGAAGAGCCCCACAATTCCTCCCATCCTTGGGAAGGAGGAAGGCAGGGAAGGCGAGCTGCGAGAGTCAAGACCACCAGATCTCCAGCCCAGCGGAACACCAGCTGCCTGTAGCTGTGCCTTTAAGGCTGAGCTGTTCCACCAGTCAGCCTGCAGCATTCTATGCTGCAGGCTTAGAGCTAGCACTTGAGCACTTGACAGGGGCTGCTTGCTGGTTGCACCCCACTTGGGGAGTAACCCAATAAACTTTCCCTTTCCTGTTTCCCACAGAAGGTCTCCTGAGGTGCTTCTTTGGTGCCTCTGGCCACTACACCAACCCAGTCTAGTGGGTCCCCAATACCCACTTGGTGTCAGGGCAAGGCTATGACCTCTGCTGGGCCTGAGCTGAACCCCAACAGACCACCATGGCCCCTCCTCTGTCAGGAAGGGGCATGAGGAGGGGCTTCCAGGTGGGCCCCCCTCTGATGCTTTGAGGCGGCTGTCTGCAGGAGGAAGTGAGCAACTACACCTCCCACGCGCCCCTCACCTGCAGAGGCTGGGCAGAGCCTGGGGCTGTTCCCGCACCTGCAACTCAAGGCTCCAAGACCGGAGCACCTCGGTCCTTCTGAGGCCAGGACTCTGCAGACAGGGGTGCTGGTGAAGAGCCCAGTGTGTGGGAAGGGGGACTCAAAAGCCCCAGTCAAGAGCGCACACCCTCTCCTGCCTGGAGGATCACACCAGTTTGTGGCTGTAGCCGCTAGGCTGAATGCTGGCTCCTCCAACAGAAGGCCCTGGAAGCGGGCACCCAGGATGGCGTAGGCGCTGATGGCAGCATCATAACCCTGCAGCTGGAGCCTCCAGGCCCAGCAGGGACTTCTGCCATAGGAAAAGGATGGCCTCCCGCCTCATGCACTTCTCCCCGCCTCAGCTGTGCTTGGAAAGGACGAGGCTGATACACAAGGATTGTAATCCAGCCGAGAGCTTGGGTGTTTGGACCTGACACCAACTGCCACCCAGGTATTCTTTCCATTTGCAGTTAGGTCCTAAGCACACCGGACTCTGCCCCCAACTTTAAGTCTAAGGTCAGAGATCAGACACAACTTCAAATCCTCCCTTGGATAGACAGATAAAGTTTGGATCTGAGGCCACAGAGACTAGACGGGCACGGTTGTGCCTCCAGCCCACGTTCACCTGTGGCAACATGTACACACCCCAGAGACCGCCCCATTGCACGCGCCCCTCCCCACCAGGAGGGCTTCCTGAGGACCACCAGGCCCACTGACCACCCACCCAAAGCTCACTGATCCAAGTGCAGGCTTGGAACTCCTCTGGTCCGGACGCAGGAGATTTGCAATGACAAACTCACATTTCCCCGTTTTGGTTTCTCTGTCCTGGGGCTCCAGGCTCTGATTGGCTCCTGGCCCCAGCTGTGCAGAGCCAGGTGTCTGAGATGCAGCATTTGGCAGCCCTGCAGGGCAGTGGACGTAGGGGGCTCTGTCATTCTCACAGGGTACAGACTGGAGACACCCTCCTGGCTCAAGCAAGGGGAGCCCCAGCTCCCGTCTGGCCCAGCTCCATCCCCGGCACCTCTCCCCTCTTCCCCAGCTCCTGCGCCTCCTCCCCCTCCTTTCTTTGCCATTTCAGTTTTGTGTTTTTAAAAAAAACAAGCACAGGACACTGTTTGCATAAACTAGAGCTGCATTCCACAGGATGTGTGTTGACTAACATTTCTCTGCGATTTCTCACAGTAGGGGAGGTGCGGCTGTTATGTAAACAGTTCTGCAAACGCACGTGAGCTTGGGCGCTCGGCCCAGCGTCCTCCAGCTGGGCAGCCAGCCTGCTGCATGGCCATGCACATAAGGGCCGCGGCTGGACGCTGCTCTGCTGTTCACCTGTCTTCAAATCCTTAACCTTTTTTTTTTTTTTTTTTTTTTGCGGTATTGGGGGTTGAACCCAAGGCCTCATGCTTGCATGCTCTGCAAGTGCTGGACCACTGAGCTGCACCCTCAGCCTATTTTTTTACTTTTTGAGACAGGATCTCACTAAATTACGCAGACTGCGTCTGGTCTCGAACTTGCGATCCTCTTGCCTCCACCTCCCAAGCCGCTGGGATTACAGGCGTGTGCCACTGCAAATCCTTTATCATTTTTAATAAGCAGCTGTGCCGTCCTCCTTGGCATGGGGCAGGGCTACTGGCCCTGGAGGCAGTGACCAGTCTTATACAAACTGTGGGCAAAGGGAGACAGGGACCCAGGAAAGGGTCACCTGGCAGAGGACTGGGCATTGGGGTCATTCCATGGAAGGACGATGTGGGAGGCTGGGGGCAGTTTGGAAAACAGACTCGGGGGAGGGGGAGCTCCCCGCTAGAGGAACTGGCCCTCCTCGCCCACCTGGACACTGAGTGCAGTGCTCAGGGGTGGTGGGATCGATTAGTTACCCTGCCATGGACGCAGCAGAAGACCCTGTGGGAGGGGTGCAGCCTATCTCACGCCACCCTAGGCTTCTTTATACCCACAACCAGTGATGTGCACTGAACACTGGCCAGCTCCCAGACCAGCTTCCTTCCGGGGACACTGTGCACAGACGGCCTTCTGCACCAAAGCCCCGCACTTCTGTTCGGAGATGGAGCCTTCGGGAAGTAACTAAGGCCAAGTGAGGTCACAGAGGGATCTGACCTGACAGCGTTAGAATCCTTACAAGACACACTGAAGAGCTCTCCCTAAACCAGCCACCTTAAGAAGGTGTGAAGGCGGCCACCCGCACGCCAGGCAGAGCCTCACCAGAAACCAGCTCTGAGGGCACTGGCCTTGGCCTTGCAGCCCCCAGAGCTGAGAAATAAGGGGGTGCTGTGTAAGCGGCCAAACAGCAACACTCCAGTGGAGGTCTGAGTAGTGCCCTGGGAAGGAGAGCGGGTAGAAGCGCGCGCTGCGGCTCATGCATGGCTGGGGCGAGGTGCCGCCTGGCTTCCTGGGCAGTGGCTCCAAGAGGAATGGCCACCACACTGGATTCCCAAGTGTCAGGCGCAGGTTTGAGCTGCCCTCCTGGGCTCCCACCAACAGCAGCCCAGGCAGCTAGTGGGTGAGGAACCCTGGTGGGGGCCCCTCATCTGTCCATGGCTGCTCACTTGTGCAACGTCCCCAGCAGCTATGGCTCCCTGCCCAAGGCATCATTTTTGATGAGAGTAAAAGGAAGCAGGAAGCTGGGCGCAATGGCACCCGCCTGTAATCCCAGCAACTCGGGAGGCGGAGGCAGGAGGATCGCAAGTTCGAGACCTGAGGCAGTCTGTGTAACTTAGCGAGACCCTGTCTCAAAATGTAAAAAAAAAAAGGGGGGGCGAGGGTGCACCTCAATGGTCCAGCTCTTGCAAAGCATGTAAGCTCGAGGCCCTGGGTTCAAACCCCAGTACCACCAAAAAAAAAAAAAAAAAAAAAAAAAAAAAAAAAAAAAAAAAAAAAAAAAAAGGCAGCAAGAGAATCTTCCCAGACAGCAAAAAATACAAACCTGGAACCCACAAACAAGAAACATGACTGACTCCCCACATCTCCACAACATCGACTCGAGGTACCAGAGAAATTCCTCAACAGATTGAAATGTATCCCCATGCGTGGGGCTGCGTGTGCAGCCTGTGTGTTGCAGACGGTGGGCATGGCAAGGAGCTGGGATGTGGCCAACCAGAAACCCACAAGTCCCCTAGCTGTCCCTGGGGAGAGCTGCCCCAGGCAGCAGTGTGCCACTGGTTCCTGTCCTGAGCCCTAGGTGGCCTCAGGAACCCTGGGTAGGGGTCTGGGGACCCCAGTAGGCGTCTCTGCCAGCCCTGGAAGCCGGGAGCAGGACCCAACGTCTCTGGTGAAGGGCCACCAGCCGCGAGAGGGAGGCCAGGGGCCCAGGGTCAGCACAAGTGCAGCACAGGGAGCAGGGACCCACGGGATCCCGAGTGGGGCTGGCACAGACCAGGTGGCCAGGGCAGTATGGTGGCCCTGGGGGCTGGTCCTGGCCTATCCACAGGGCACACTGGGCTTTGGAAGCTTAGGCAGGCGGGCAGAAGGGAGCTGGTCCAGGTTCAGATCCTGCTCTACTTGGAGCCTCTGGGGGGACCTCGAGCTGGGGTTCTCGCTGTCCAGGCTGGGCCCTCCCTGGGACACTCCATGGCAGCTCGGGCTTGGCAGATTCAGGCCCGCAAATATCCCTCTCGATCCTTGGGGTCAGGCGAGGACGGAAGCCACTCTGGGCCGCTCAGATTGTAGGGCTGAGGATGGTGGCAGATCCTGGGGGACCCTTGGCCTCAGTGCTGCTCTGTGCAGAGGCCCCTCCAGGCCACTGGCTAAGGCAGTGGGCCTCCTCACCCAGAGCCCAGGTCACCATCCCCACCACACACTGTTTGAGAGCCGGGCAGACGCGGCCAAGCATGCAACCCTGCTGTCACTGGGGAGAGCCCCACAAACCCAACGAGGCCACGGGCATTGTGGTGGTGCTAAGGGGCAGGAGGCGGGAGGAGTGAGGACGGGGTTCCCCAGGGGCTCAGGATAGGAGAGGCCACGCTGCAGCCTCGGGGCTGTCTCGCATACCACCCACATGCACCCCATCCCCAGGCACATGCGTGCCTACACACGTGCGTGAACACACGCGTGCACATACAATACACACGTGAGCAGAGGCACACCCACACGCGTGCACAGTGCAGCCACGCATGTGTGCACAGCACTAGTCAAACACATAAGCACATATGTGCCTATACACAGCGCAAGCTCAGCCTGTGTTCGTACATATGTACGCCCAGGCACAGGCACATAGGCAGGCCACATCGTGGACACGTGGCAGCATCCGCAGAAGGAACAGACCAGTGGGGTCCTGGGCCTGGGCGTGGCCTGGGACCAGACCCTGGGGACATTGGCAGGCCCACGGAGCACACAGGTCCTTTTGTCTGCCACAGGAGCTCTGTCCACCCAGCCCAGCCCACTTCCTGCTGGAGGCAGTGGAAGGCGCGGCAGTGGGCACCATGTCCTGGGGACAAAGGGGCCTTTCATGCCCACACCTCACAACTCCATCCCCCAGCACAGGCTGAGAAGCCCTGGAGTGACAGCAGCTCTCGGCTCAGGGGATGCAGGGGACAGGGAAGGTGTCGACAGGGACTGGCTGAGCCGCTTAGTGGGTGAGTGATCCACTGCTGATGACGTGAGAGGACCACAGGGCTCCCCAGCATGTGGGGCTCAGGGGACAGGTCTCAGGCACCCTGAGGGCCCAGTGCCCAACTGGCTGGCAGAGAGCAAGTGCTCTGGACAGGCCTGCAGAGGGAAAGGGCCTGAGCCGCCACAGGAAGTATCAGACTGGCCTTGGGTGCAGTGAAGGTTCCCCTCAGCCGTGAGCTGCTGGAGGGCGCCAGCCGGGGGCCCAGGAAGGCCACTGCCTCCGCAGAAGGACTACCAGGCTCCCTGAACAGGGCTCCTGCCCTAGCCGCCATCCGCATCACATGCTCAGAACGCACAGCGCTGCCGCTCCTGTCTCCTCCTGACGTGCTGCTCCCCAGAAGGACTACCAGGCTCCCTGCACAGGGGTCCCTGCCCCAGCTGCCATCTGCACCACATGCTCAGAATGCACACAGCTGCCACTCCTGTCTCCTCCTGACGTGCTGCTCCCCAGAAGGACTACCAGGCTCCCTGCACAGGGGTCCCTGCCCCAGCCGCCATCTGCACCATGCCCCACATGCGCAGAGCCCACACACAAGTCCACACCACACATCCACATGCCACACACGGATATGCATGCCACACACACCCCACACATACGTGGAGGCCCACAGGTGGGTCCACTTGCATCCACCACCACTCTGAGGTCTCGCTGCTGACACTGCTGTCAGCCCTGAGGTCTGGGGAGCCACTTGCTCCCTTAACTGCCCTGAGCCTCTCAGGGTGTGAGCTGGCTGCCTTGGACAATGGCTTCTCCCAGAAATCCGGTCCCCACAGTGAAGCTGCTGCTGTAGCCCAGACCCTGGTCCTGGAAGGGAAGACCTAACACCCAGGGACAGAAGGCACAGCAAGTGGCAGGGGGCCGGGAAAAGGGGTCACAGGGCCACAGGACCTTGTGGTAGAGTTGTTCAGGCTCTGGAGCAGTTTGCCAAAAGGCCAGTTTGCCAGAAATGGTCAGGCAACATACAGCAGAGATGAAAACAGACCACAGGTCGCCGTTTGGGTAACAGGAGTGTGGGCAGAGCAGGAAGTAGGGACAAAAGTCACCCAAAGAAAGAGAGGGAAGTGCATCTCAGGGAAGTGACCGCAAGGGCAGCGCTATGGCCAGAGGGCCCTGCCATGTCACTCATGCGGGCTGGATGGTGCTCCAGGGTCAGGAGGCCTGACCCTGAGGGGCCACACACACACCTGCTCAGTATGTTACCCATCAAAAGCACACGTGTTCTGAGCCGGGCATGGTGACGCACACCTGTCATCCCAGCAGCTTGGGAGGCGGAGGCAGGAAGATCGCAAGTTTGAGACCAGAGGCAGTCTGCGTAACTTAGTGAGACCCTGTCTCAAAAGTTAAAAATTGGGCTGAGGGTGCAGCTCAGTGGTCCAGCACTTGCAAAGCATGCAGGCACCAGGCCCTGGGTCCAACCCCCCAGTACTGGGAAAAAAAAAAAAAAAAGCACACGTGTTCTCTCCCGTCCCCATCCGTGGACCTCTCAAGTGCTTTGCTACATCCCACTAAGTCCCCCTCTTTGCTGCCAAGAACGCCTTTTCCCGGTGGCTTATGAGCACCGTGGCCTGTGTTCCACATTTGCCGCCAACACTCTTCAGTGAGGCTGCAGACCCCTGATGGGTGACCACAATGGGATGAGGTTTGGCATTTCTGTCTTCACATGGTGTCTGTCCCCTTTGATGCCTAACGTTTGGGGCAGGCTCTACTCAGCTCTGCACGAGGACTTGCCGATGGAGAGGCGTTTGGTCCAGACGCTAGCACAGGGTTCACCTGACCTTGCCCGCTGGAGCGAGTGCGTTTCTTCTACCCCGACCTGTGCCCTTGCCGCAGCTGCATCAACTCGAGGCTGTCAGCTCTAGTATGAGGCCCAGACCAAACAGAGGGCAGGATGTTTGTGCACAGGAAGGAAAGCGCCTTCTGAAGCTCTGCCGACAACCAGTGGACAGCTGCCAAACTTCGGCCCTTTCCACCTTTCCACGGTCAGCTCAGCCTGGAAGGGCCAGGGGTGGGGTAGACAGAGGTGCTCTGAGGAAGCTGGGGAGCAGAACGGGGCTGGGGGTTTTCTCCCCAGGAAGCGGGAAGATGGCACCGTTAGTGTTGGACGGGCACTGCTGCCCTGCCTGTGGCTTTGCCCGTGTGGTCCAGAAACGGCTGGCCAGCTCCCCTTGCACGCTGGATCAGAACCCCTCTGGCAGCTCCAGGTTGGTGAGGGTCTTAGGACGTGGTCAGAAGCAAGAGCAGCACTATGTCAGCGATGAAAATGGGCACTCCTGCCAGTAAGCCAGCGCGGAGCACCCCAGGGGCTCCTGGAAATGGCGAAGGTGGACTGGCTGCACCCCTGACCTCAGGGACTGGGCCTTCTTTCTTCTGGCACACGTTGTCGCCCAGAGGCCACTTCACCCTGCCCCTCGGGGTTCCCATCATGTGCTTCCTTCCGGGTTGTCTCCAGCCAGGCTGGGTGCGATGCTCCCTGGTGGGGGGCAGCACTGAGAGGCAGAGAATCTGCCCAGCTGCCATTCCTTATGGTTTGTGGGTTACCAATGGTAACATAACACTAGGATAAACGTGGGCGCCTCTGTGCGGTCTAGAGAGGACACGTCACCACGAAAGGCCGCACTCCCGGTCCACGTGTGTAGGCAAGGGGGCGTGTGTGCACATCTGTGGGAGCACAGGTTGGCGCTTCTGCATCAGCGAAGTCCTGTCCACCTCGGAACCCTGCACAGACCCAACAGGAAGAGCGGCAGGGCCCAGCTGTGCCCTCCGGGGGCCGACTGACACCAGACCCACGGTGGCAGCATCCAGTACCACACGCCCCTGGCTCGCCGCCTCCCACTCCCTGCCTCGGAGCAGTTCATCAGCCATCAGCGCAGTAGTCAATATGCAGCAGAGATTCTTTCTGTTCCGGCCCCTGCGGTAATTGGATGATTCCCACTTAGAGCAGCGCCCTGTCAGGCCGCAAGGCAAGCCTGTCCGCACGTGAAGGAGGCTGCGGAAGTGAGTTATCAGGAGCTCGCCATTAAAAACACCTTGGGGATGGCTCTGGGTTAAATATAAGGTGTGATTACAACAAACAAAGCCATGTGATTATTAACAGGATGTCACGCAACACATCCTTGTGTACGCGTGAGTGGGCGCCACGGGATTAGCGCAGGAGGAGATGTAAGCGCCAGCGGGTAGAGGGGCCCACCCTGGAGCCCACCCCCAGCGCTGATGTCTCAGGGAAACATCTGCCCTGTAAAATTAACGCTATAAATTTAAATGTTACTGGTTTTGCAGTTTTGTTTGTGTTGAATTTGCAAATGGGTTTGTATTTATTCTGGCTTTATAGTCTGGAGGGCTTGCAGCTTCGCATGCGCTCCCGCTCCTGCCATTCTACCACAGAAACAATGTGGGGAGCAGTGGGCGCAAGGGGTCCCTCTGCCCCCAAGGCCCTCCATGCTATTTAAGTCTGAGGAATGCGCCAGGTGTCTGCCGGCCGCCAGGCCTCAGAGCGCCGGTTGATGGAGCAGGATGCACAGCTGGTGCTGGGTTGCTGGGAGAGAGGCCTGGCCAGCCGCAGGGCCAAGCCACAGGGCCCTGCCCTGCCGGGGACACAGCCTGCCATGCACAGCACCACTACAGCCCTGCTACAATGCAGCCCAGGCTATGGGAAGGCGCTCAGGAGGCGCCTGCCCTGGGGACCGGAAAGCTCCAGGGAGCCTCCACCTGCCCATCAGCCCCGGTTCCCTGGGACAGCTCCTCGGGGCTCACGCTGCTGGGGCTCTTGTTCAGACACAGGACGCTGGGTACGGGCCTTCAGAACAAGCAGAGGTGTGGGGCAGAGTCAAAGACGGCTTGGGTCCCCAGTCTGTGGTAGAGGCATCTCTCCTGCTGGACGAGTAAGGTTCTAGTGGGTCTCGGGGTTATTTTTGTCATTGTGGTAATAGCATCCTGTCACCTCTGGCCTCATGTAGTGACTAGATGCAGGTTTCAGGTAATCAAGGCACAGAGCACGGATTTTCCTCTGCTCACAGCTGGGATGGGTCAGCTTCCCTTTTCTCCTTTGCCTAATCAGGCCCAGGGAGTTGGGTGGAGAGGCTCACGAAGGTACCACGCAGAGCCTGGGGGCTGCTGCACCTGCTGCCCCACTCCAGAGCCTGTCCCTGAGGCCTCCAAGCCTGGGGTTCAGGCTGCAAAGTCCCTGCTCTGCCTGGAACCCCTGCACCACAGGTCCAGAGGGGACTTGCTGACTCTGCAGAAGCCGTCCAATCCCACAGCCACCTGCGGGTGCCATCGTTATCCTCATGGCCATCGCCACCATTGTCATCATCACCATCACTGTCCACACCACCACCACCGTCACTATCACTACCACCGCCATCCATTGTCTCCACCACTATCACCATCACCACCGCCATCCATCATCTCCATCACTATCACCACCACCATCACCACCACCACCATCACCATCACTATCATTACCACCAACTCCATCTACCATCCCTATCACTACCAACACTGCCACCACTACCATCATCTCCATCATCACCACCACCACCGCCATCCATCATCTCCATCACCACCACCACCACCACCACCATCCATCATCTCCATGACCATCACCACCATCACCATCATCTCCATCACTATCATCACCACCACCATTACCATTACCATCATCACTATCACCATCACCACCATCGCCATCCATCATCTCCATCACTATCACCATCACCACCATCATCCCTATCACTATCACCACCTCCATCCATCATCTCCATCACTACCATCCATCATCCATCACCATCACTACCACCACCATCCATCATCTTTATCACTATCACCACCACCACCACCCTTCATCTCCATCACCACCACCATCCATCATCCCTGTCACTACCATCACCACCACCATCCATCATCTCCATCACATCACCACCACCATCCATCATCCCTATTCCTACCATTGTCATCACCATCCATCATCTCCATCAGTATCATCACTACCACCACCACCATCACTATCACCATCACCACCACTACCATCATCTCCATCACCACCAGCACCACCGCCATCCATTATCTCCATCACCACCACCGCTGCCACCATCCATCATCCATCACCACCACCACCACCATCTATCCATCATCCTTATCACTACCATCACCACCACCACCACCTTTCATCTCCACCACCACCATCCATCGTCTCCATCACTACCGTCACCACCACCGTCCATCATCTCCATCACCACCACCACCACCACCACCCCCATCCATCATCTCCATCACCACCACCGCTGCCACCATCCATCATCCATCACTACCACCACCACCATCTATCCATCATCCTTATCACTACCATCACCACCACCACCACCTTTCATCTCCATCACCACCATCCATCGTCTCTATCACTACCATCACCACCACCGTCCATCATCTCCATCACTATCATCACCACCACCATGCTATACCTCCATCACCACCACCACCACCCATCATCTCTGTCACTACCACCACCACCACCATCCATCGTCTCCATCACCACCACCACCACCATGTGTCATCCCTATCACTACAATCGTCACCACCGTCCATCATCTCCATCACAATCACCACCACCACTGCCATGCTTCATCTCCATCATCATCACCAACACCACCATCCATTGTATCCATCATCATCATCACCACCACACCCTTCATCTCCACCACCACCACCACCCACCATCCCTATCACTATCATAATCACCACCACCTATCGTCTCCATCGCCATCACCACCCATCATCCCTATTACTACCATCATCACCACCGTCCATCAACTCCATCACTGTCACCACCGCCGCCACGCTTCATCTCCATCATCATCACCACCACCACCATCCATTGTCTCCATTACCATCACCACTGCCACCCTTCATCTCTATCACTATCACCACCGCCATCATCATCACTGCCATCAACACTATCATTATTACCACCATGACTGTCACCATCACCACCAGAATAAACCTGGATTGCTCCCTCCCCTGTGCCCGGCACCTGGCTTCCATCCTACTCACGGTGGTTCTAGGCAGAGGTCCTCACTGCTCACCTCATTTCAGACACAAGCAGGCAGTTCAGAGAGGGCTACTGGGTCAAGCTCTAACTCCATCCTGGTGGCCCTCTTTCAGTCCAGCAGACGTCTCTGTTCTTGGATCCTCCCCAGTGCCCGAGCCTGGGTCCTGCCTCCGTGTTCCAACAGCAAGAGTGATGGCACCTCAGCCTGCCCCATCCTGTCAGGGATGCCCATTTGCCCCAGGTCTCTGCTGTGATCAGCACACAGGACAGGCAGAGCACTCCCAGAGGGCTCCTATGGAGAGCTTTCTGGACTCGTGGCCAGGGATTCAGCGCCCACCACGGCCTATCCTGAGCCAGGGTCCACATTCTCTCGAAGCCACACTTTCTGTTGCAGTGGCATGGGGTCTGAGATTAGTAACTTCAGCTGCTTCTGAGGAGAGCCCTGGTCCAGGAGGACGGTCCTCATCTTAGACAGATTTGTGGGCCATACTCGCTTGGGCTCCAACAGCAAGTGGGACACCAGGCTGTTTGCTGAGCTCATCTGTGCTCCAAATAGCAAATGGCGCTTTGCCTGTGTCATTTCTCATCCCTCCCAGAGATCCACAGGTTGGTCAGGAACTGTGACGAGGCTTCGGCCAGCAGCCCCTTCTTCAGAAAACCTGTGGGCTGTGCCATGGTTTCCAACAGCCACCATTTCTCTGCTGTGTGCACCCGTCAGGTGTCAACCCCAAGCACTCTCAGCAAGACCCCTGAGGCAGGCCCATCACCCTTGTCATGTTTCCCATGACCATGACCATGACTGGGATTCGCTCGGAACGCCTTGGCCAACAAGGGAGGCAATACGGCTGAGTCCCGCACCTGGAACCCTGGGCTGCGGGGACAGAGGATACTCAGGTCCAAGAGACGGTCCGGTGGGTTGCACACACTGTACAAGAAGGACATGAGGCCAGATAGGGATGGGCTGACCCTCGAGCCATTTGTATGGTACACTAACCTTAACTCGCACCAATGCACAGATCCCATCCCTGTCCACAACCCTAACCCTAACCCTAACCCTAACCCTAACCCTAACCGTAACCCATGACACAGAACCAATGGCCTCCTCCTCTCGCATGCCCCATGCCAGCCCTTCTGGCTCAACCCCAGAGCTACAGTCCCTAGAGACCCTCATAGTCATTTTAAGCCAGACAACAGCCTGACTTTTCCCCCTGGCAAAGCATGAAAGCGTGGAGGGACAGAACTGACCACACAAGCTCGTGGGCTTCGGAGCACCTGGATCCGCCCCATTCAAAGGCTGTCACACACCTGCGCAGCTTCTCACCACAAGGCTGCCTGGAAATTATGCCTTCGGGATGAGCAGGCAAAGCCACCACCAAGCAGGAGGAGGAGCAGGAGGGCCACCAGGGAGCCTGACCAGTGACAGGAAAGCTGCACTTAGAACCTCATGAACACTCACAGTCCTCCTTTGGAGGGGAGTGTTGGCCCCTTACACAGATGGCAACACTGATGTCTGGAAAGTTTGCAACAGGTCAGTGTGGCCAAGCTAGCCAGGGCATCACTGGGATTTAAACAGGCGGGAGATGATGCTTGAGACTAGAACCTTCGGCTCCTATCCTGGGGCTCTTGCCCAGTAGTTCTGCACTGGCAGGAAGCCGGAGCTAGATGGCCAGCCCTGCACATGTGCGGCTGGTGCCCACACTGCAGAAAGTCTGGACTCAGGTGAGCTCTGGGCAAACCTGCCCCATGCTCCCCTCTGAGTGGGGGTTAAAGGCATGGAGAACCGTAACAGCGGTGAGAAGGATGCTGGCTGGCGAGAAAGGGTGTCGGGCCCTCGGCATCAGCTGCCTGGAGTCCAGCAGCCCCGGGTCTCCCCTCTCGTGGACCTCTCCCCTCTGGGCATGAGCTCAGCCCGGCAGTGGGAGCCACACGCTCCCCCGTCCCTCCACTCAGGGCTCAGTGCCGGGCGGGCTGCTCCTGTCCCCTGAACACGGCCATCTGCTTGCCTCACCCAGCTGCTGGCGGAGGTGACCCTGAGAACAACGCCAGCAGGATTCCAGGGGACCCTGGGCCAGGCCTCAGGGAGGACCAGGAAGAAGCCTGGCTGATCAAAGGGAAGGCACTTCTGTGGCCATGTCTGTCTCTGGAGAGGGCATCCTGCAAGTGTCCGCCATCTTGCTGGTGACAGAGGTCTTGTACTCCTTCTACATGCAGGGGGGTTAAGCGAGCACATGCAGGTGGAATTATGTACACACGCGTACGCGAACACACAGATATGCACACAGAGACACGGGGACACGCGCAGGCACACTAATGCACACATACACACCCACAGAGGTACGCAAACTACAGATACACAAAGTATCTGCACCCAAATACGTACACACAAATGCACACCAAGAGGCACACAAACCTGCACATAACGCACCCACAGACACCCACAAGGACCCACACATGCTCAACCCAGACACACAGGTGCACAGGCGCCCAGTCTTGTGGGAGGCGGGGCCAGCGATCCCATCCCAGCAGCAGCGCACCTGCTGGCCTGAGTATCTGACAGGCGAAAGGATGGTCATTTCAAAAGTGGTCACTGCAGGAGATCTGAGGTCCCCTTGCCCCGGGCAGCGGGTCTCACAACTGCCCCTCAGGAGGCAGGGCATGGAGGCTCAACCACGGCCTGGCTTCCAACTTCCTGTGCGAAGGTGTGTGGGAGGCCACGGCAGTGGAGCAGGTGGCCCTCAGTGGCCCTGGGAGCCGGGCCCAAGCAGGCTGTGACCCAAGGCCAACTCCCAGGCTGGCCTGGCTCTAGGGACCAGGACCTCAGAGGAAGCGCTGCTGGGCAGAGGGCTGGACACCAGGTATGATGACCTGTGGTTCCCATGGGGTGGGCACCAGCTTTCCTACTGCCTGGCAGGGTCACCATCCAGGCTGAGGAAAAGGGAAGGGGCGCAGAGCCTGGGCCAGGGGCTCCCCACTCCCAGGTGAGCCACTCTGTACACTCCGAGAGCATCTCCTGTGCTCTCCAAGGTCCTGATTAAATCATCAATGCTCAGACACCGCAGCGGGACCTGCCTGCTCGCACACCGTCAGAGCTAACATCACTAACTGGCTAACATTATCTTCACACCATGGGAGAGGCCACGGGAGCACAGTGGGTCCCCAGCATCACAAACTGTGGGCTCTGTGCTGCCCCTCTCCTGGGTACATGTGTGTCCTTTGGAGTCACTGAATGTACCCCACATCCCAAAGCCTTGGGGACGAGCCACAGGCTCCAAGAGGTAGGTCAAGAGAGGGCAAGATCGCCTGTTTCAGGGTGGGGGGCAGCTGGGCCCGCCCCTACAGGAGACGTGGAGCTGGGCAGGGTCCCCAGGTCCTGATGTCAGCACCTCCCACGCTGCCCACTTTGTCCCTTTGGCACATCGGCAGCTGAGAACATCCCTCAGTGCCAGGCCCAGTGCAGGAAGGAGGCAGAGGCAGCTGGGTGGACTCACACCCTTGCCGCACCCAGCGCTTCCTGTCCTCCTCAACAGCCAAGTCCTCTCTCCTTTTAAAATCAGGACCCTGACCCCAGAACCAGATCAGGGCAGTCCTCCCGGCCCTGCACACTGGGAAATGCACAGGAGCTGGTTGGAGGGACATCGTCATCTGCAGAGCAGGCTGGGGACCCCAGGAGCCTAGATACCCGAGGGTAGCAGGGAGTGGCACCAGACATGCCCAGGCTTTGGCCGCAGACAGCCAAAAGGATTCAAGAAAACAACCAGAAAAGAGTAGCGATCTCTGGTCCTCCGTGCTCCATGCTGAGTCTTTTCATCACTTAAGAAAAAGCCGCAAGGATCAGAGTCCGTCTTCAATCAGACATTTTCTTTCTACAACTTCTAGACAGCATAATTTAGTGCGAATGGTCTCCATAATTATTTTTTCTTTAAATAGTTACAGTAGAATGTATTAATTTTCAAGATGGCTCTCTGATTAGAGTGATTCATTAGCTGCCTAGAACTGTCCTCGGCAGCCTTCAAGAATGGGAAGCGCTGCTGTATGATTAGCACACGGTGCTATACCAGTGCAAAACACTCCAAATTTGGGTAATCAAATTAGATTGAGAGAGGAAAGAAGAAGAAAAAAAGGGAAGCGGTCGGCAGTTGTCACGACCTACCTGTCTCATTATTTCATTAGGATTAAGACAGTCAAGAAGAAGGGGGGAAAGCACTCCAATCATTTTCCTTGGGCAAATGCCTATGAGCGACAGAAATGGCTTAAGAGAGGAGACTGGAGAGGCAGCAGGTTTTAATTTCAGTGTGCAGAAGGGGAGGCATCACCTGTCGGGCTCCAGGAGCCCCTGGGGGTGCTTGCTAGAGGGGCAGCCCTTCTAGGGTGCAGAGCCAGTATGGCTCACAGCGCCACCAGGCAGTTACAGCCCTGTCCTCAGTCCACCCGCCCCTCATTTATCCTCCCATTGATCCACCCATCCATCCACCACTGTTACCCTCCATTTTTCCTTCCATCCATTCATCACCATCACCCTCCATTTTTCCTTCCATCCATCCATCACCATCACCCTCCATTTTTCCTTCCATCCATCCATCACCATCACCCTCCATTTTTCCTTCCATACATCCACATGCTCCCACGGCTCATCCTCTGCTCTTCCATCCACTCACCATCCAGCCTCCTCCACCACCCACTCATCACGCATCCATCCACCCCTCGCCTCACGTACCTACCCAACATTCCAATAACGGGACATTGTATGCTGTGGTCTCAATGCCTGTGTCCCCCCAAATTCTTAGGTTGAAATCCTACCCTGCAAGGTGATGGCATTAGGAGGTTTCAGGGGAACTGACCACGCTACGAGTGGAAGCTCTGACAAATAAGACCAGTGCCCTTGTACCCAGCCTGGGCTCTTAGGCCACTGCCTTGAGGGGGCTTCCAGCCTCCAGGCTGTGAGGGAGGGAACTTCCCCAGCTCCTAAGCCACCCAGCGCATGGTGCGACATGAGAACAGCCCAAGTCCACTGAAGCTCCATGAAGCCCCACTGCTCAAAGACGCGTCCCCTCCCGGCCCTCTGGAGCAAGCTTTCCATGGAGGGGATGGAAGGAGTCGATGTTGGCAACTTGTGCTGACCCACTCCGTCTGTGCCTGCACATCTGATGTCAGGACAAGCCATGGTGGACTCTGGAGCCCTCAAGGAAAGTCAGCCAGTACTGATGGCCAGGGGCGGGGACACATTCCCAAAGCCAGTGGTGCCCATGGCAGCTGAGACACATGAGTCCGTGAGAGGTCCGCCTGGCAAGACCACAAGCTGCTCTTCCCGGGAAAACTAGCGAAACCTGCAGAGCCACAGGGACAGTGAACCCATCAAAGCCCCTCTGTGAAGGCGAGGGTGACCTGGACAGCTGAAGACCTCAGGGTGGGGAAAGCCGTGAAGTGTGAGGACTCAGCACTCGGGCACCTTGCTCAGACTGAGGGAAACAGAAACGTGAAATTGTCCATGTGGCCAGAAGCCTGGCTTCAAAATAAATCAGCAAACCCCACTGTGATGGTTAATCTTGACTGTCAACTTGACTGGAGTGAGAGGTGCCTAGGAGGTTAGCAGAGCGCACTTCTGGGTGTGCCCATGAGGGCGTTTCGAGAGCACTGGCATGTGGAATAGTAACGAAGGGGAAGGCCCACGCTGAACGTGGGTGGCACCATCAACAGGGGAGAGGCCCGGACGGAATAAAAGCGAAAGAAGAGGAAGCTACCACTTGTGCAAGCGCCATTCTTCCTATGCCAGTTGTGTCTGTAGCCGTGGCCATCAGCTTCTGGCTTCTTCTCCCTTTCAATGCAGACTCATGCCAGTGACTCCCCAGGGAGCTTCCAGACCATCGGCCTTCAACTGGGGCTCCATCATTGGTCCCTTGTCCTGAGGCCTCCAGCTTCTCAGACTGAGCAGCTACCAGGTTCTCTGCTTCTCCGACAGCAGACAGCCACTATTGGACTAATTTGCCTCCAATCCCATAAACCAATCCAGTAACACCCTTTTGTTGTTAAGTATAATTATACATAACTGTGTGCATATACATAGCTGTATCTGTCACTTCTGTTCCCCTAGAAAACCCTGACTGATCCGCCCATGAAGTACTGAGCTGCAGGTCATATCCAAAGCCGAGGGTTCTTCCCCACTCAGGTCAGTAAGATGCCCGTGGCTACACGTTTGCATATGCAGATGGTATGTGTGATATGCAAATGCCTTGCCTACGGCTTTTAGAATCACCCACTTGTGGAGCTAGCACATCAAGGATGTGGGTGAGATGGGCTTTGTCTGCCACAGCTCTTCCATCTTGTAAGGAGGTGCCATGAAGAAGGCAGGCAGAAGGTACAGGGAGGAAGACACATGGCATAAGCCAACGTGGCCACCAGGGGTGCTGAGGTGGGCATTTACAATGTTGCCCTGGCCCCTCCTAACCCACCCGGCCTCCAGTGCAGCCCTCCGGCATGGGTGTCTCAAAGGTTGGCCAAGGGACTTTCCACCCCAGGCCATGCCACCGCCTCATCTGCTCATCATCAGGGTATTAGGAGGCACCTGGAGGGGAGGCTGCCAGGCCCAGAGGCCAGGGCATCCCATGAATGGGAGTGGTGGAGGCTGGTCACAGGAACACTAGCTGCCAGGCAGGTCCCAGATGACAACCTGAGCCCTAGACCCACTCACTGTGCCGCTTAGGGGTTAGGGTTCAGGGTTCCTGAACACGTCCTCACTCGATGGCCTGGGTGATGCGGGTTGCAGATGGGGGGGGCGGGGTTCCTCCAGCAAGGAGGCCCAGCCTCACTCACAATGAGTAGCTGCTCTCCAGCTGCCATGGAGCAGGTGAGGCACCGGGAGGAAGTGGTGGAGGCCAGGCTGTCCAGCTGGTGGGAGGAGCCAGGCTGGGTCCTTCAGGAAGAGTGGGAACAGGGTGTGCCCACCGGGCTGAGCCTCCTCTGCACTTTGTAGGTCTTTGATGACCTACATTTGCAGTGTCCTCGGACACTGTCAGAAGCCCTATCACATTCTTCCCTGCACAGCAGCTCAGACTTACCATCACCACTCATTAACATTGCTTCCACCTCATTCTTAAAATCTTCATGGCTGCACGGGGCGCGGTGGCGCACGCCTGTAATCCCAGCGGCTTGGGAGGTGGAGGCAGGAGGATCTCAAATTCGAGACCAGAGGCAGTCTGCGTAATTTAGTGAAACCCTGTCCCAAAAAAGTAAAAAAAAAAAAAAAGGGGGGGGGGCTGGGGGCACAGCTCAGTGGTCCAGCACTTGCAGAGCATGCAGGCACGAGGCCCTGGGTTCAACTCTCAGTACTGCAAAATAAATAAATAAATAAAATAAATCTTCATCGCTAAGGAACTCACCCATTTTGTAAGCCAGACTGAGGCCTCCATGGCCTGCAGGCTCTGGCCCTGGCTGCCTGGGCAGGCTGCCTGGAGCTTGGTCTGGCTCAGCATTCAGCCCTGAGTCCCAGAAGCCACAACACACTCCGGGTAGCTCAGTCAGAGATGTGTCCTACTGCAGCTCTGGAGGCCAAGTCCAGGCGAGGGCAGGGCCTGTGCCCTCCAAAGGCCCTGGGGAGGACCTTCCTGCCACCACAGCTCCTGGTGGCGGCTGGCAACCCCTGGGGCTCTCTCTCTCTCTCTCTCTTTTGTTTTTTTTTTTTTTGCCGTACTGGGGATTGAACCCAGGGCCTCGAGCCTGCATGCTTTGCAAGTGCTGGACCACTGAACTGCGCCCTTAGCCCTTTTTTTTTTTTTTTTAGTTTTTTGAGACAGGGTCTCGCTAAGTTATGTAGACTGCCTCTGGTCTTGAACTTGTGATCCTCCTGTCCCCGCCTCCCAAGCCGCTGGGATTACAGGCTTGCGCCACCGCACTTGGCACCCCTGGGGCTCTTGACCTGAAGTTGTTCTGCTGACAGATGGCCTTCATTCCTGGGTGTCTTTTTCCAGATTCTTCCTTTTGTAGCAGGACAGCAGGCACACGAGGCAAGGGCCCAGCCTCCTCCAGGGAGACATCTTAACTTGACTACATGCGCACAGACCCCGCTTCTACCTAAGGTCCCATTCCCGGGCCCTGGCATCTGGGCTCCCACATACCTTCAGCGCACTCAGCCCACCCTGGGCATGCTCCCAGTGGTAGGGAACGCTTGCAGGCTCATGAATGACCAGAAAAAGCTGTCAGGGCTTCAGGGAAAACAGGCTTGATTGTGCCAGACCTCATGATGTTCTTCCTTGCCGCTCAGCCCTGAGGCGAGGACGCTGCTGTTTGATCAAGTGCGGGGAAGCTGTGTTTGGATAGCACGAGGGGGTCGATCCTGTTTGCAGAAAGGATAGACCACTGCAGAGTTTGTTAAGAATTCCACACCTTTGCTTATCCTGGAATTGGGGAGTTTTCTCCACTCGCTTTAGGATGGCTCTCATCTCCCTGATGACCCGTGTGTTTCCTCGTGGCCCGGACCGCCTTGTCTTCCCAGTGTCTCTGAATTCAGGGACCTCCACTGCAGGTATCCGGATGTGGTTTCCTGGGTGACGGCAGCAATGAGCAGCCGCGGCACCTCACTGTCATTCTGTGCTCAGGCCCAGCTGGGACCAGGGCCTCACCTCTGCCTCCAACACACTGGGCTCTGCACCATGGTGTCTTCGAGGACCTGCCAGTGTTCTGAATGACACTGTGGCTCTGAAGGGGAGAGCCCACCCCTCGGGATTTCAGCAGATGCCTGTGGTCACCATGGGACCTGGAGCAGCTCGGTCCTTCTGGAAGCTGCGGCTGGCAGTGGTCTGGGTCTGGAGCCCCTGCTCTGTGCTGCTGAGCACCTGCCACCCAGCAACCCTTGGACAAGGCCTGATGCAAAGGCCACTGTGATGCCTGAATGTGGCCACATGGTCCCACAAGGGTACCACAGTGCCACCCTCCTGGGGTCCCCGTGGGGCAGCAAGACGAGACCAGATCTGTCCTCTGCTGGATGGGCCTCCCCAAGTCAGGGCCTCCTCCTTATCAGCTACTGAGGCCTGGCACACATGAGGACCTGGGGGTCACGGCAGGCAGTTCTTTTTTTTTTTTTTTTTTTTGGTACTGTGGGTTCAACCCAGGGCCTCGCACCTGCATGCTTTGCAAGTGCTGGACCACTGAGCTGCACTCCCAGCCCTTTTTTCTTTCTTTTTTTTTTTTTTTTCACTTTATGAGACAGGGTCTTGCTAAGTTACACAGACTGGCTCTGGTCTCAAACTTGCCATCCTCCTGCCTCTGCCTCCCGAGCCTCTGGGATTATAGGCGTGCGCCACTGTGGGCAGTTCTGGCAAGCTGCCTGCCCAGGGAAGGTCCCACCGCCGTTGTGGCTTCTCTCTCCTGGGCTCCTCTTCCTTCACGGGCAGTGTCACAGGCACCTGCTTTTCTCTAATGGCGGGTCCCTCCACCCGCCATCTCCATCCCCTCCTTGCCTTTCTCTCCCCTGTGGGCCGAAGGGAGCCTTAGGGACCAGGGGAAGGCGGCAGCATTCCAGCGGGTGCCGTGAGCACAGGCAGTGTGCAGGGCTGGCTGGGACCCCGCTGGGAGGTGTCCTCTCTCTGGTTCTGAGGATCCAGCAGAGCTGGCAGCAACCTGGGCTGCGGGCCACGCACTATCCTGCCAGCATCCATGTGCCTGGGATGATGGCTTGTGTCTACCTCTGCCTCCCCCGAGGCTGACTTCAGCAGGGCCAGAGGTCTGAGGTGAAACAGGGGGGTTTCAGCTTCAGACGTGGTGCCCCATGTGGGCGGGGCGGCTGGACCACGGCCACCCATCCACACCTGCCATAGCTGTGCTAGCCACAGGGGCACTGGGGGCTGGGCCAGCCCAGCAGGCTCCAGAGGCAGCCTCGCAAGGCCTCTGGGACCCTGGGGACAATGCAGTCTCCCCCTCAGGGAAACTGAGGCTCAGGAGGACTGCCCAAGGCCACTGAGAGGCAACAGGTTGTGAAAGATTCCTTGCTAGCATGCAGCCCATTTGGTCACTAGTGGGCTATGCTGTGAAGACACAGAGCATGCTGGGGGCAGGCACTGGTCCCCACGGTGTGGGCGGTGCTTGGCAATTTCTGGCTTTTTACATAAAGTGTTCCATCCTGGACATATTCAAGACAGACAGCAAGGGAGCGTTCTGCGTCCGTTATTCTAGGTGTACCCCCCAAAGTCACTGGGGTTTGCAAGGGTTCGCCGGCCTGTTTTCTTCTCCTTCTTAGATCAGCTGTGTGCCATTCCCAGGCAAGGCATGCTTCCGGCATAATTCCCAGGGGCGGTGTCTCCATGCTGGGGTGGGAGCCCCTCCTACCCCTGAACCAGACCTTCAGCCCCGTCCAGCATCTTGGGCGGCTCCTCCTACCCCAGGCTCGTTCCCACCCCAGGTCTGTGCGGAGGACTGCTCTCAGCCTTCCCTCAGCCACAAGCCCCTCCTGCTGCTGGGTGCCCTGTCCCCACATGGCCCAGGCCATGTGGATGTGAGGCCTCCGTGTCCCCTGGGAGGGTGATTCCAGGAGGCTGCTTCCTTCACAGCTGAAGCTCCACACAGGGCCTGTGCACAGAAGGCCCCAGCGCTTGCTATGGCCTCCCCGTGTCCCCTACAATGACTGACAGGCCTGCCCCTTAGGCTGCTACCTGCAGACCCCAGCGACGTCATCTGCAGAGACACCGTAGGAGCCAGTGTCCCAGTGATCAGCCATGCCAGCTTCCCATCTACATAGGTAAGTAAAGGCAGGACAGCTGATGGCCCAAGCACCATGGGCCTGTGGGACCGGATGGAGGTTAAGGTCCCTGTCTGTTGGGACAGGACCCAGGGCAGGGTGGTGAGCTGGACCACATGACAACAATGCCTGCCCGTGGCAAGTGAGCAGGTGAGTGTCCTTACATCCTAGATTACAGGGGGTGACAAGCCAGTCCTGTCCCTGATAGCAAGAGATGAACTTGTTCTGGCCCATTGGCATTCCAGCTGGACACAGGACACAACTGGGTCCACCTGCCTGACTGTGCTGGAGATGGCTTTTCATCCAGTATTGTTATTGTTGTTGTTAGGTGCCTTTAAGTTGGTATCCGACTCATAGCGACCCTCATAGGGTTTTCAATGGCTGACTGTTTGGGGATTGCCTTGGGAGTGGGTTGCCAGGTCCTTCTCCCATTTTTGCGGTGCTAGGAATTGAACTCAGGACCTCAAAGACTGCAGCACAGTGCTCTACCCACTAAACTAAATCCCAGCCCGGTTTTCATCCAGTATAAAGGGGACAAAGACCCAGCCAGGTGCCCCTTAGTGCAGGTTTATCAACATTGATGCCCAGGCCCTGCAATGCTGCGGTGTTCAGGGGACGCCCAGGCAGGGACGCCCCTCCAGGGAGACACCAATCCCCCTGCAGGGGACAGAGCCTTGCTAGGGGCACTCCTGGGTAGCTGGGGGTGACAACAGCTCACAGCGACCCAGGTCAGCTCCGGGCAGCATCGGCCCCCACGTCCCTTCACACTGACGGCCCTGGAGGCCGGTCCTGGGAACATCCTCATCTTCGGACGAAGAAACTGAGCATAAGCTCACTGGCCTCCTCGAGGTCAAGGCTGGAGGAGGGGACACCGCTTCCCCGTTCCACCATTGCCTGGGCAGTGACCAGCCATGCCGGCTTCCCATCTGCATAGGTAAGTAAAGGCAGGACAGCTGGTGGCCCAAGCGCCATGGGCCCGTGGGACTGGATGGAGGTTAAGGTCCCTAACTGTTGGGGCAGGACCCAGGGCAGGGTGGAGAGCTGGACGTCAGAGCAGCTGGCAGAACACCAGCCCCGTGGATCCTGAGCCACCCAGCAGCAGCCCGGGGATCTGCCCTCTGCCACGAAGGCTGCTCCCTCTCTCTTCTCCAGAGGCAGCAAGCATGGTGTCTTGAGCCTGGGGAAACGGGCGGAGATGGGCCCTGGCCCCTGCAAGCTGTGTCTGCATGCCCCACCCCCAGCGGGACAACGTGGCCCTCCTTGGCCCAACAGACACCCCCACGCTCAACGGCTCTCGGGACCAGACCCGGTGCGCCTCGGCCAGGCCTGAGGCCCAAGAGACGATGCCACTTCAGCATCTCGCTTCCCCAGAACGTTCTGTTCCTTCCTGTGGGGCTGAGGAGGACGGGTGGGTCCTGAGAAGAAGGGGGCAAGGGCCCAAGCCTAGTGGGTGACGCGACCCCCCGGGGTGCCAAGGGAAAAGCAGAACAGGAGCCAGAGGCTGCGAAGCAACGCCCCCTGTTGCCACCCCTGGTGATAGAAACCCAGCTCCCTCTCCCCTGAGCTCCAGGTTGAAGCAGCCAGCAGCAGGCTGCCACAGGGAGGGGCCGCCTGGGCGTCACTGTTGTTGTTGTTGTTAGGTGCCGTCGAGTCGTGTCCGACTCATAGCAACCCTCAGAGAGTTTTCAATGGCTGACTGTTTCGGGATTGCCTCGGAAGTGGGTTGCCACATCCTTCTCCCGTTTTTGCAGTGCTGGGAATGGAACCTGGGACCTCAGAGCCAGCAGAGCCTCAGAGCCAGCAGAGCGGCGCTCTACCAACTGAGCTAAATCCTAGCTCCTGGGTCACGAGCTTGGGACAAAGCTTCCCGAGCCCTCTCCTCTTCCCACACTTAGGCCCGCCTGTCTCCCAGCTTCCCTCGCGATGCCAGGGCCTGGCTCTGGCTTCTCAGCCTTTCCTGAACCATCATGCCAGCCTCACCCCTGCTTCGCTTTATGCTGAGACCCCACATGCTGTGGTCACAGGGGGACCTCAATCCACAGTCGCTGCTGCAGATCTTGCATCTGCCAGTCAGGAACACTCACTTTATTCTGCAATAAAATAAACCCGTACTGCAGGCTCCTTGACTAACGGCAAGACCTGGGGAGCTCAGGCCCTGGCTCTGCGTCCTACCCCAGCACTGCTCACTGCCCTGCTCTGTGAGGGGTAGGGCAGTTCTGACATCCGGGACTCAGACAAGCTCTGGGCTGGGAGCCGAGGGAGCTGAGGGACATCTGCCACCTGGGACCAGGGACGCAGAGGCTCCTGCCTCCCCGAGGCCACCTTCCCCGGCCAGCCTCCTTTGCAGCGAGCACGCCACTCCTGGAGGGCAGTAAGGAAGGCCCCAGATGCAGCTTCTCATTGCACAGGCCTGGGCCAGCCCTGGCGTCAATGCCCAGAAAAGCATTGTTGGTGAACTACACGACTCAGTCAATGAAGCCCCGCACAGCTAGCTCCAAGCACATGTCCCAGCAGGGCGCCCATGTCCCCAGCTGGGAGCACCAGGCTAGAAACCACAGCACCCATGCACCTGGCCAGCCAAGTGAGAGCCGTGGGCAGAACAAGGGCTGCCCTCACCAGCCCTCAGGAGCCCCACGTCCCAGGTGGCGGAGGCAGTGGGAGCAAAGGACCCTCCCACGGGGGGAATGCAAGAGATCTTCCTGATGGCCGCAAGCAGCTGGACCTGAGGCCCAAGAAGTGAGGGGAGCCAGGAGCAGTGGCGCATGCCTGTAATCCCAGTGGCTTGGGAGGTGGAGGCAGGAGGATCGCAAATTTGAGACCAGAGGCAGTCTGCGTAACTTAGCGAGACCCTGTCTCAAAAAGTAAAAAAAAAAAAAAAAAAAAAAAAAAAAAAAAAAAGAAAAAA